>APFE031741503.1:14723-46288 GCA_000404065.3 Pinus taeda | reverse complement strand
AACACTAAACTTTTTTTCTTTAAATAACGAATGAACACATATCATGATAATTGTTTTTTTATTTTTTTTAATTATAAATGACTATTTTTTTCTTTTATTTTGTTTTGGCAGCCGTCATCTACAACCTTCCCTGCTCTTAAAAATGATGTTTTTTCTTCCTCTTTAAAAAATAAAATAAAATTTCAATCAGCGCCATGAGTTAAACGTCTCGAGTTATAAAGAGAGATTGACTAGGCAAAATATCACACCATACTATTTCTCACATTAACCCTCTCTGCAATTTCAACACCAACATATCCCTGGCCGCTTTGAACATTAAGATTGGCATCAAATAGCATTTTGGTCTTTCTTGTAAGTTTCGTTTTCTTATTGGAGTGCATTGCAGAAAAAATTATTAAATTTAATGCGTGCGATCTCAATTTAAAGAAATAAAGAAATGGATAGAAATCTCAATGTTAATGTGAATTTATTTTGTAATTGAAGTTAAATTCAGTAGTATCATAAAGAAATATTTAGAAAACTTTGATTTTGTTTTCTCATAAGTTGCATTATATATATTTGAAAAAGATTTCTTCCTGGCTGGACCATAGCTTATTTATTACGGAGGTATTTATTGGTAGACAGCTGAGAGTAGAGCATGGAAGCGCAAGCCTCTGAATTGTAGGGATAGGAAATCACCCAGCTTTCTGGATTAGGAAGTTACTCTCGGGGGTTGTTGGTTTGTCGGAGCGAGCCCACCGAGAAGCCCGCCCCCTTAGATTGGATAAGTGCGTTAACCTGTATAATAAGGGTAGTGAGTGAATGAGGAGGGGAGCCAGTAACGATCCGACCAACTCTGACTGAGACCAAATTCTAACGACTTAGACCTTACCTACCCAATCTAGCTAGGCTTCTGTTCGCGGTGAAAGCCTCCCTAAATTCTGATCCCAGCTCACAATGCCGATTAGAAACCAAACTCCAATAAATCACAAGAACCACTTTGTTGAAACCCCAACAGATAGGAAGAGTGGATACTTCAGTTCATTGGGACCAATCGGTGTTTTCGGTATTGGTCCGGAAGAATTCGAACACATCAAATATAGATGTGGGAGATTCTAGATTCAACTAAGAGCAGCTCACCCCTATCCCTTAAATCCGAACTTATGGAATAGCAAATGACTAGCTAATAATTAATGAATTTTTATCATTTGAGCTAAGAATCTGTTTGCCGGTTTGCTCTGTTACCTGCAGAATGGGTTTCCCATAACCCACCCAGGATTCCCAGGTAGGCATGCATATCTCCCAACACCCAGGATAAGTATTGAGGTATGCCCAGGTAGGCATATAGGGAGCATACCTGTAGTATATATATGCAGACTACCTGGAGCCTATTCGTGTGTGAGATGTGTGACACAGTTCTCTTTACTATGCTTTATACCGCCCGCTCGGACCCTTATTATTGGCCTTGATCAAAACCCTTGTGTATCAGCTTGTGTCTGAGACCTTAGTGTATTCCTTTATTATTATTGTCATTGTAGCCTCTTATTGTTTTTGTTGTGCCCTTACATTATTATTGTTATGTCGGCTCTAATTATATTGTGACCCCTTAGACTCCTATATATAGAAATGAGGTCTTGTCAGTTGTATCATTGAAGAATTGTTCATTTGTGTAATGTAAAAGAAGTGTCCCCCTCAAAGAAGTTGCTTTTGAAGTCGTTGATCTATCTCTTTCTTCTATTTTGTGAGCTGGTTGTATAACATTTGGTATCATTGTTATTGTTGTGCCTACATTGTTCCCATATTGTTATTATTGTACCCCATAGAAGCCCACTATTGTTATTGTTGTGCCTTTACATTATTATTGTTTTGTCGGCTTTGATTATATTGTGACCCCTTAGACTCTTATATATAGAAATGAGGTCTTGTCATTTGTATTATCGAAGAATTGTTCATTTGTGTAATGTAAAGGAAGTTTCTCCTTCGAAGAGGCTACTTTTGAAGTTGTTGATCTATCTCTTTCTTTTATTTTGTGAGCTGGTTACATAACAATATAAAAGGTACAATGCAAGGACATAAAAGATACAATGTATGGAATGCCATGGCAGAGAAGAACCAAGAGCTAATAGGTTTGAGGATCATACCCATCTCTCCTAACATCTGAGGTTGATGAAGAACATTGAAGAAAACTCCAGAAAGTCTGTTGGCTAGATGAAGGGTCGGTGGAAAGTGTAGACTATCTACTAAATCGTTGCTTGGAGGAGTTCGTGCACTGCTGAGTTTTGGAAGACCTAGTCTATCTCTCAGGAACGGATATGAGACGGATTTGCTGCTGAAATCTTGTGTGGCAGGGTGAGGTCCCACAGATCCTCACTAATACAGAGTTTGGATATGAACTAGTATCAATCAGCCTCTTGGTGCCCCTGCCTGAAGGTAGTGTTCTGAAAAATGTCATGATCATTTATGTGGGGTTTGGTCTGATGGTAGGCTGAAGAATATGGGCTCAGAACTTGAGAGCCTCCTGCATATATAGGGCCAAACATCTCCGATCGAGATACCTGAAAAAGTTAGCGAGGGTCTGAGAATCTTTGAACAAGCAATGGAACCATCCTTTGATCTCGTAGTAGACAGGGCATCCAAAAATGAAGTGCACCTCGGTCTCCACTTCGTGTAAATGACACGCCTAGCAGATTCTGTCTGGTCTATCAATCTGGTGGTCCATCTCTACCTGAAGCCTATGAGAACCTACTCTAAACAGGCCTAGAGGAATGTGAAGAGCATGCATCCACTGGCGAAATGTATACTGGGGTTGAACAATGAGCCCATCTCTCAACTCCAAGAGGTGCTCAACGTAGAAGGCCATCTTTGGGCGCACCCTCCCGGAGGATTGGCACAGGTGACTTGGACGAAACACCTGTAGATGTCCTCCTTGATGATCTTGCTCAACTCTTGTCTAGTAGGTAAAAGGTGACTAGGAGCATCTAAGGAATATCAGAAAGGAGGGATACGATGCAACTAACTTCCCACTGACTCTAAGAGATCTGAAACTCTTGTTAAAAAGAAAAACAAGCCCAACCCGAGGGAGTAGAACAGGTAATAGTCTTAGAAGAGCAATATGCCAAGTAAGGATATCGGTCCCTACTCTTTATCGAGTCTACAAAGCTTCAAACACGATGCAAGAATGAGACCAATCTGAAAATTATCTCAAATGAAAAGGGCTGAGCTCCAAACTCTGCAAGGATGATGTGTTGAGGTACTGTCTATTTGCATCTAATGATGCGGCGAAGAAGAAGAATCTGGATTTTCTCAGTTGAAGCCCAATCCGATTCAAGTAAAGACGGTCCCCAAATCTCTAAGCCATATAGAACAGTGGGATGGATCAAGGTGTCCATGAGGCTCATCTTGGACGAGATATCTTGGAAGTGATGTCGAAAGCACTGTCTCTCGAGAAGTGCTAAGGATCCATATCCTTTGTTGATCCGAGGCTGAAGCACTGGTCCCAAACTGAAGTGGGGACCTGAGAATCGTGCCCCCAAGTAAGTATATGTGCTGGTGATCTCAAAATCCTCCTCTCTGAATAGGAAGTGAAGGTTTGAAGTTTTCTTCACCCCATTGAAGATCATAATCTTGGTTTTGTTGAATTTCCACAACCTTGGGTCTAGGTTAGAGTCTTAAAATCATTGACGCTACCAAATCAAGAATCTCAACCATAAACTACTTTGCACAATGGAAATATAAAGCAGTAAATCACACATGTACAAATATACACAATTTTTAACAAATTGTACAATATGTACAACCCCATTCTTTGTTATATCAAACCAAATATGAATAATACAATAGTCTACGGTATATAAGATACAATGACAAACATCATTGCATCTTCTATGTCGTATCTTGTCCTGCTGGTGCTTCTCTCCTGTATTGTTCACTAGCTGCCCCGTAGTCCTTCAAAGGACAACACATCGAGACTCCAGGAAAGCTGCCACCTAACACTGTCACATGTCATTTCTGTAACATGTACAGGGGCTGATCCAATCTGCTCTCTAGGTAGGCCTAATTCCCGAGTTCCAAATTGTCAAGCTAGCAGTCACCTTTGTCCATCAATGTACTGCACTTCGGCACCAAACTTCACCCAATCTTCCACTCCTCTTTGTAATGTTCCAAACTTGGATAAACACTGATATGTAAAGCAAAAACAAATACAACAATCGAAAATTTAAACATTTAGCAAATACTCATAAAAATTGCAGAAGCAAGAACCAGCTGAGCCATTTTATTAATCCGATGGAGCAAGTACAATAGTGTGAAGAAGTGCACCCGGGCTTGCCTTTATGGCAAACATGACAAAACGTAGGTGATAAATCAATAATCTCAAATGTTGATAATAATTGCTCCAATGATGCTCTGGGCTGCCCAGAAAACTACACTGCTGGCTATAAAGGAACTATTAGAAACCCCACCTCCAGTGCTTCAAAAATGCTGCAAAATTAACCTCAAGCCCCTTGACCAAAACCCACCAAAACACATAAATTGTTTGGGCTGCTTCTGACCTCCCAAAATCGACTCGCAAGAGGCCCTACGCCCTCCAAGACTGTTGAAGCACACGACCTGCAAATATACCAACAAAATCCTCCTCCAGTGCTCTGGAAAAGCAGGAGTCACCTCCACTAGTGTTTCCCTTGTCTCTCTCAACAAGGATCAACCTCAATAGCTGTGTCTCCACCTGCCACGTGTGCACAATATTCTCCCTCTACGCTGGCCCAAGAAGTGCGAAAAACCCATTGAATAGAAGCTCTCTCTCCCAGCTCAAAAACTCACCCAAAAGGCAACAAAACACCCAAGGCTCCCTTCCAAAATTTCTCCCGGCCAAAGCTCCTTTGAAAGATGTCAAAATCACAACTTGGCCTCTCCTCACTGCGTCCTCGAGGAATACTCACCACCTGGAGACATTGGATACAACTACTGGAAATCACAATGGAACCTCCTCCGAAAGAATGTAGATGAACCTCTATAGGGTGGCATTAGAAGTCCTTCGAAGAAAGGGTTAGCTATCCACATGAAGAACTCTTGCTAAGAAAGTGACTCGGTTAAGCAGCTTGAGCAAACAAAGAGAAATTCAATATGCCAAAGATGATCAAATGAGGAGTGTTGCCTTCCTTTTATAGATTTCGTGGAGCACTTTTCCCTCCATCATGGGTCCCTCACTTAACCATCGACTTCCCCTCTCATGCAATTTGAACTAGGGAGTGCATATTTTCCTAGTGTGGGTGGCCCCCACGTGTAATTTAACCAAACCAAAATAACTTGCTACTAAAGTCTAAGTCTTCTAATAAAATCGATTGGGCCTGTCTCCTCCAAAATTGGTCCCAAAATGTAGAGATTAATCTTGTTCCAAATTAATTTAGGAATGGACATTACAGTCCTCCCCTCCCAAATGTTGCTTGTCCCCAAGCAACCTTAATGCTGGATGCTCAAGTATGTGCTCACCCTCCCAAGTAGCATCCTCATCCGATAAGCTCTTCCAACGCACCAAGTATTCTCTAATTATCCTGCTTCTGAGCTTCCCTTCCCTGGTCTCCAAGATGGCCTCCGGTTCTAAAACCAGGTGCCCCTCATCATCAAGTGGAGGCAACTCCACAACTGTTGTAACTTGTTGCCCCAACACCCTCTTAAGGCATGAACCATGGAAAATATTGTGGATCCTAATCCTTGGTGGTAGCACCAACTCATAAGCTACCTCCCCAACCCTCCTGATCACCCTGTAGGGCCCAAAACATTGTGGTTGCAAATTTTCGGCCCCCTTCTGTTTTAGAGTGGATTGCCGGTATTACTGCAATCAAAGGTACACCAAGTTCCCTTACTCAAAATGCCTCTCCACTCGATGCCTGTCAGCATACATCTTTTGTTGATTTTGAGCTGTCCGCAAATTATCCTTAAGAGCCTTGAGGATATCTTGTCTCTCTAGGATCCAATCTTTGGCCTTTGGGGCCCGACTGTCTCCAAAATCAATGTTAGCAAAAGGTAAAGCATCATAACCACATAGAGCACGAAAATGAGTCATAACAATGGACATATGATGTGTCGTGTTGTAACAATAATCTCCCAAATGCAGCCATCAAATCCAATCCTTTTGTTGTCGTGTCACATAGTTCTTGAGATAACCCTCTAGCCATTTGATCACCCTCTCTGTCTAGCTGTCGCTCTGTGGATGGTAATTGGTGCTTGGGGTGAGCTCGGTGCCAACTAGCCTGAAAATCTCCTGCCAAAATCCCCCCATGAATTAGCTATCTCGGTCACTGACTATAGTCTTAGAGAGTCCGTGCAGGCGAAAGACCTCCCTAAAGAACAACTTTGCCACCTATGAAGCTGAATATCGTGTCCGAATGGCAAAGAAATGGGCAAACTTGGTCATCCGGTCGACCACCACAAAAATGCAATCCTTCCCCTGGACCGAGGGAAGCTCGATGATGAAGTCCATAGAGATACTCTCCCATTTACCCTCAGGAATGGGAACAGACTGCAATAGTCTTGTTGGATGGGTCAACTCCCCCTTGTTCCTCTGATAAGCCTCACACTCCTGCACGTATCTCAACACGTCCCCCTGGAGGCCCTTCCAGGTGAAGAGCTCTCTCATCGCCATATAGGTCTTCTTGAACCCCTGGTGTACAGGCAGAGGAGAATCATGAGTTGCACGAAGGATGTGCTCCCTCAATTGGGACCCCGAAACCAAGAATACACACCCTTTGTAGTATATAACCTCATCCATCACCCTGTAGCACTCATTTGCATAGTTTCCCTCCAAGATCTCGCATGCCCGATGATCCTTGGAGTACTCTACTAATAGTTGTGCCTTCCAATCATGGCAGATGCTCATGAGTGAGTCTTGTGAGTCTCCTAGATAGCGCATCTACCACCACATTGTGCTTTCCCCGCACATGCTCAATATCAAAATTGTAGGCCTGCACCTTGCTGACCCATCTCTGCTATCTATCATTGAGGCCCTATTGCCCCATGATGTGGCGAAGACTGTTTTGATTTGTCTTCACCTGAAATCGGTTGCCCACCAAGTATTGTCCAAACTTGGCCAATGCATGCATTATGGCCAACGTCTCCTTGTCATATATGGAATACAACCTCTCATGTGGTAGGAACTTTCGGCTCTCAAAAGCAATGGGGTGCCCTCTTTGGGACAAGACTGCCCCCATCCCCTCACTCGATGCATCTCACTCCAATGTGAAAGGCTGTGTAAAATCCGAGAGTGCTAACACTGGGAAACAACTCATCACCTCCTTGAGGCGATCGAATTTTGCCTGAGCTCCATCTATCCATGCAAAAGCCCCCTTCTTAGTCAGATCAGTAAGTGGTGTTGCCAACTGTGAGAAGCCCTTAACGAACTTTCGATAATAAGTACAAATGCCCAAGAATCCTCTCAGCATTGTCACATCTCTAGGCTCTGGCCAATCCCGAATGGCCCGGATCTTCTCCTTGTGCACCTTGACCCCATCTGCGCCTATGATGTGCCCCAAGTAAAGCATCTCTGTCAGCACAAACTCGCAGTTGGACATCTTGGCATAAAATTGTTGCTCCAAGATACGCAACACTGTCTTTAGATGTTGCTCCTCCCACATCCTGTTGTAGATCAAGATGTCATCAAAGAACACTAGTAGAAATCTCCTTAGCTGACCCCTGAACACATGGTTCATGCATGACTGAAAGGTAACAAGTGCGTTGGTCAACCCAAAAGGCATGACCAAGAACTCGAAATGCCCATAATGACACCTGAAGGCTGTCTTCGGAATATCCTGATCCCTCACCTGTATCTGATGATACCCAGACCGCAAATCTATCTTAGAGAAGTACTTGGCTCCTCTAAGTTCGTCCATCAACTCATCAATACGCGGAATAAGATATCGGTTCTTCATTGTCTTCTTGTTGAGGGCTCTATAGTCAATGCACATGCAGAGAGTCCCATCCTTCTTCTTCACCAGCACAGCTGAAGAAGCAAATGGACTAGAACTCAATCTGATGTGGCCCAAGGCCAATAGCTCCCTGATGGCCCTCTCAATCTCATCCCTATAGGCTTTGGAATGCCTACAGGGTGTAGTAATGACTACCTGCACACCAAGCTCCAGCTCTATCGTGTGCTCGAACTCCCTATCAGGTGGTTGTCCTGGTGGTATGTCTCCAAAAAATACTAGATATCTATCTAGTATTGCTTGTATGTCTGGATGTGGTGGCTTGGCCTTCCCCCAACCTTTGAAATCCTCAGCTCCACTTCACATGCTATGTCTCCATGCCTCAAATCCGCCTCCATCCTGTGGGCAAAAACAATCTGTGGAGGATACGAATGCATGCCCCGAAGAACCACTAGCTTACCATTTGGCCCAGTAAACTCCATCACTAGCTGCCTCCAATCAGTGGTAACTCGGCCAAGGGAATACAACCATTGGACACCCATCCCCACATTGGTGTTCGCTACGTCCACCACGAAGAAGTGTTCTGTCATCGAATAGTTCCCCATGGTCACTATCAGAGCAGGAACATATCGAGTGCACTGCATAGTTCTATTTCCTGACACTAGAACTGAAATCCCTCAAACTCTACAGCGGTTATGCCCCTCCTCTGGACCATCTGAGCATCAATAAAATTGTGGGTGGCCTCACTGTCTACTAAAACTGAGACACGATGGCTCCTGCATTGTGCCTATGATCCTGATGATAAAAAAATTAGGAACTCACATAAGGAAGCTAGGACTCCCCCAGATGGTGCAAAAGGTGCTCCCCCATGTGGTGGGGGTGGTGGTAGTCCTTCTCTGTTGGATCCTCGCTTTCTCCCCCACCAAGCTCCAACTTCACCTCATCCTCCCGGTCGTTGTCCGAGAAGACCTCAATGTAATGGGCCTTGCCTGCTATGCACCGATGGCTTGGTGCCCATGGTTCCCAACATGTAAAACACAAATTCCTCCTTCTAAGGTCTCTCCTGGTATCATAGTCCAACTGTCCTCGCCCTTGGGCTTCTCTCTGTGTTGGGGGCACTCTAGTGTCACTTCCCTTTTGAGGGTAGGGAGTGCATGGTGGAAAGGGTGCCCGTGTCTTGGGGATGGCCTCCTGCAAGTCTCTCGTACAAGTCACTGCCTCTAGTAGAGTCGAGGGCCTGCGTGGCTTCACTAGTCTCGTAGTGGCTTTGTCAACCCCTCCACAAATGTGTATACTTTCCTAACATATGACAAATCTGGCACCATGATTGAGACCCTCAAAAACTCTAAAATATAATGCTCAGGATGCCCTATCTGCTTGAGATGAGTCAACTCCCCGAAGTGAGCCTCTGAATCCCTCCGATCAAAACGATCCACTACTCTCTGTGTGAAGTCCTCATAGGAGGTCATGTTGGCATGCCCCAGAGTGGACAAGCCATGGAACCACTAGTCATGTGCCCCCCCCTCCAAATGTAATGTGACCATTTTAATGGCTTCTGTCTTTGTCATCCTGTTGAGCTGGAAGTATGTGTCTAGCTTCTCCACCCAAGCACGTGATGTGCAATTGGTAGTGCCATCATAGGTGGGAAAATACATCTTCCCAATGGTGTGCTACAGCTCATAGTTTTGCGTACCATGGCCTCCATAGCCCTTCCCCTTCTCATTCTGTTTGAGCTAGAAAAATTCTCTAAAAGATAGAGCCTCTCTGAAGTCTGCTCCCATGGACTGCCACTCCCTGAAATGCTCTCCCATAAGTGATTGATCCTCAACTCCACCCGTTTCACCTTGCGCCAAGGGTAAGAAAGAAGGTAGAGTGGCTCGAGTTGGCCCACTTGAGGATGGGTGCTGCACAGTAGGTGAAAGATGATCAAATTGTTGAGAGGCCCCTGAAGTCTCTCCAAATAGAAACTCCTGGTGAGTGCTCCGCTCCCGGTTCTGCATTTTGATCTCGTCCAACATCTCCTCCTGGCCCTTTTCCAAATCGCTCAGGGCCTTCAAGAGACTGTAAAAGGCAACTTCTTCCCTACTCTTGGGCTCCCCCATGTCTTTTATTACAATTGCCTTCCCACGGTCCTTTGTGTCAGGAGTGGTCTCCAACTCCCTCTCCCTGCTTCGGTACCTTTGCCTCCTATAAGTAATATTTTGTCAGTCCTCCTCACTCATAGGAAAATTCTCCACAGCTGAGCCAAGATTTGAGCTCCGATACCACTGTAATGTTCCAAACTTGGATAAATAGTGATATGTAAAGAAAAACAAATACAACACCCAGAATTTTAAACATTCAACAAATACTCATAAAAATTCTAGAAGCAAGATCCAATTGATCCATTTTATTAATCCGATGGTGCAAGTACAATAGTATGAAGAAGTGCACCTGGGCTTTCCTCAATGGAAAGCGGGACAGAACCCGGGTGATAGAACAATAATCTCAAAATGCTGATAATAACTTCTCCAATGATGCTCTGCGCTGCCCAAGAAATTGCACTGCGAACTACAAGAAACCACACCTCCAGTGCTCAGAAAATGCTGCAAAATTAACCTCAAGCCCCTTGACCAAAACCGACCAAAACCTAGAAATGGTTTGGTCTGGTTCCAACCTCCCAAAATCGATCCCCAAGAGGCCCTACGCCCTCAAAGACTGTTGAAGCACACGACCTGCAAATATATCAACAAAATCCTCCTACAATGCTCTAGAAAAGCAGTAGTCACATCCACTAGTGTTTCCCTTGTCTCTCTCAACAAGGATCAACCTCAATCACTGAGTCTCCACCTCCCACGTGTGCACAATATTCTCCCTCTACATTGGCCTAGGAAGTGCGAAAACCCCACTGAATAAAAGCTCTCTCTCCTAGCTCAAAAACTCACCCAAAAGGCAGCAAGACACCGAAGCCTCCCTTTCGGAATTTCTCACGACCAAAGCTTCTCTGAAAGATATCGAAATCACAACTCGGCCTCTCCTCACTGCGTCCTCCATGAATACACACCACCTAGAGACACTGGATACAATTGCTGGAAATCACAATGAAAACCTCCTCCGAAAGAATGTAGATGAACCTCTCTAGGCTGGCACTCAAAGTCCCCCGAAGAAAGGGTGAGCTCTCTGCTTGAAGAACTCTTGCTAAACAACAAGTGACTCCGCTAACCAGCTCGAGAAACCAAAGAGAAATTCGATATGCCAAAGATGATCAAATGAGGAGTGTTGCCTTTTATAGATTTCGTGGAGCACTTTTCCCTCCATTTTCTCTCCATAGTGGGTCCCTCACTTAACCATCGACTTCCCCTCTCATGAAATTCGAACTAGGTAGTGAGTATTTTCCTAGTGTGGGTGGCCCCCACGTGTAACTTAACCAAACCAAAATAACTTGCTACTAAAGTCTAAGTCTCCTAATAAAATTGAATGGGCCCCATCTCCTCCAAAATTGACCCCAAAATGTAGAGATTAATCTTGTTCCAAATTAATTTAGGAAGGGACCTTACACTCTTCATCACTTCAAGATAGCTTGTTTAGGGCTACTTTGGGCTATCAACACGCTACCTTCCACCAGACCAATGATGCCCAATCCTCCACTGTGGAATATGCTCCTAATTGGGGTTTCTTATCGTTCAAGACAATCCCAATACATGGCTTCCACAGGGTGCAATGCGAACTGATCCAATACTGGTCAATATCCTTGACCCAACATATACCAAATGCACCTAAAATGCATGCTTCAACTCACTGTTTTAGGGTCCTTTGACTGCTGCAATTTTGGGTCTGGTTAGGGCACAATACACAGTCCCTAATAGTCCTTCAATCTGCCCAGAATTTCCCTTCCTTATTGTGGCTACCCTTTTAAGAGGGGAGGAGACCCTTAGCTGAAGTTCTAGGCTTCTTCAACCCCTTACGGATTTTCAGCCTTCCTCCTTTTGACTGCGGCAACCCTTCCAAGGGTCTGCACTCCTCCCAAACGACCCTAAAACAATCCTTATGGCTGCGACATGACAACAAGGGAACTCGGCCCCTTCTCCAACACTTCAGACCCTTGAAAAACCCTCCAAACAGTCCCTGAATTCTTCGTTGGTCTTGCCTCCCTTGTTGTGGCCCAAAACATACTTCTCCTTTCCAATGACTTGCTCTCCAAGGTATTTGTTGCACTTTTTGGATGAGGAATAAGTCCTCCACTTCACCTCTATATATACACATAAAGAGGGCTCCATGAATTGATGAAAATACATGTCTCTTAAATGAATTCATTTCAAGCCTACAAGACTTGATTGTCCATTAATTAATTGTCAACTTCAAAACTATCCATTAATTAATTGTCAACTTCAAAAATTCATATCTTCGTTTCTAGAGCTCTGATTTGAGTGATCTTTGGAGCGTTGTAATAGGCATGCCAAGCTCTATCACCTCAAATTTTATCTTGCTCAAATTCATCATGGAACTTCTAAGTTTAACCCGTTAGGAATCCTCCCTGTACTACCTAATTTATTTCTTCCTACTTGTTTTGTTAATTAACAAGTTATTTACCATGTAAATACTGAAAATAAATACAAGTAAGTGAAGAAGATCCTAATCTAAAGTTGTAAAAAGAATTCACAAGCAGTTACAAATTAAAGAGAAATCACCTAACTATTGATGCCCCAGATTTATCAACATGGTATCGGAGCTAAGGTGACAAAGTCAAGAAAGGGGGGCATCTAATCAAAGAGACACTCAAGAATCGAGTTTCAAGGAAGGCATCAAAGCAAGTTGAAGGATATCAAAGTGAAGCCGAGATCTACATCGAAGAAGAAGAAGTCTACACCAACAAAATTTTTGGATCCTCTAAGTCATCATTAAAAGACCACAAAGACCCTCATCAAGTTGAAGAGATCTACAATGCAAGGTAGCCCAAAGTATAGACATCCAAGAGAAGCATTTCTAGGACTAAGATCACATCATCTTGGAGAAAGTCGAAACCCTAGAAGCATTTTTTATCTGCACTCATTCACCACCAAAGAAGTCGAAGTATCTTGATGGCTAGTCATCCAAAGAAGGCTAAAGGCATTGTCATCATCTTCAAAAGGCTATAAGGCAAGTTCCCTCTCATTGAAGCAAGGACCTCTCCCTTATCCTTGAAGAAGATCACCCGAGGAAGCATCAAGATTTCCTCATCAATCACCATCAACAAAGGAATCTAGATCTAAAGGAGTTGTCATCATAAAAGGGGAAATCTCCTTTTATTGAAGAAGGGATTTCATTTGGAAGAAGATCACCCAAAAGGGGCACTAATACATCTTCATCAACCACCATCAAAGAGATCAAGTTGAATATTTCATCTTCACTTATCAAGTAAGTATCGTTTATTCTATAATCTAATCTAGTAAAATGACTTTGTTTTGCGAGGAGATCTATAAGTTGGTTGGGTCATCGAACTTCCTTGCATGGAAAAGGAGGATAGACATCGTCCTCGAAGAAAGAAAAGTCATTAATCATATCTGTGGAAAGGTCTCCAAACCATCCGAAGGTCAAGCATTATCTGAATACATGGAAAGGGATCAAAGGGCTCAAGGGATTCTTATGAAATCAGTCAAAGGTCCCTTCATTCCCCATATAACAAGATCGAAGACATCAAAAGAGATATATGATAGGTTGGTAGAACTATTCTCTGAAGATGCGATAAGAAAGATCATATTACATAGTTCTGATCTACACAAATTAAAGGTATCAAAGGATGACGAGATATCTTCATAAGATCTCAAGTGCAAGATCTGGGAGAGATGACATTAGATAAGGAGATAATCCTTATTGTTCTAAATTCTCTAACTAATAAACAAGGTAACAAATATCTATTAAGATAAGAAGGCTATCCCATTCAACAACTTGTGGTTTCTATGCAAGATACAAGAAGATAGGTTGAGGGAAAAAAGTATTCATACCATTTTCAAAAGAAAGAACATAGCTAACAGTCAATGCTCTAAGAATTACAGGAAAGGTTGTCCTAAGCTCAAGAAGGGAAATAACCAGGAAGATAGAGGAAGTCCATTTCACCGAAGAAGTGGAGGAAGATGAAAGAGGAAAAGCATTAGAAGCAAGAGCTCATGACATCACCATAGGCAAACATGAAGGACAGATGGAACAAAATCTATAGCTTTTGGGAACCTCATTGAAAGCTCAAGTGATACTTATGGGAAAAGGGAAGAAGTCATCTGGGACAAGTCTCACGATACATCAAGAAACATTTGCTGGATAGGGATATGTAAGATCCTCAAGATTCTTTGATGGAATCCTCATCGAAAGATTCATTGATCTAGAGAGGAAGCAAGTGTTTCATCAGGAACTCCAACTTATGGAATTCATGGGATGATGTTATGATGTCATAATAGATGAAGCAGATCAAGGGGTTGAAGTTCTTTTCAATCAAGGAAGCTACTGAAAGAATCCCAAATGACCCAAAGGTAAATGAGGTATGTATCCTTGTATTTGATATTATAAATTCATGTTGTATGGTTCTTGGTAACATGGACCACTGATTTACCTTAAAAAGCATGATCAAAGGAAAGGAATCTCCTCCTATGAAAGGATGCTGGAAGGCATGGGTCACACTAGATGAAATCAACATAATATGTCCTCATATGAAAATGAGGTGGTTGACAGTAATTAGAGGAACTCTATGTTGATGTTCCTGGGAATAAAATATGTGAAGAAAGGAAGGAGGTCATGGACTATGCAACCATGGAAAAGGCAATCAACATCGTAGGACTAGAAGATTTGACTAGGATATCTCCATGGAAGATATGAAGACTCTGATGGAAGTCTAGAAAAGAAAGAAACCCCTGCCAATATATATCTTTGGGAGAAGTGTCAAAATGTATGCAGGATGCTGATGTCTATAGGAATATGTCTTGGATGAAAGACCATCACAAAGGTAATTTTGATTTAAGTGTTCATTTCTTCTTTTTTTTTTAATGAAAAAATCTGGATGGGTTTATGCAGGACTGCAAAGGGAAGAACTGTATATGTCTTCCAAGAGGACCATGTAGAAGGATGTAAGATCTTTCTAAAGAAGATAGCATGATGAAGGCACCATGACATGAAGCAAGGCCAGATGTAGACTAATGGATCGCTTTCTGATGAAAGGAATGATGACATGACATACTCATGGATGAAAGTGATGGATGGTTTGTGCCCTATGAAGAAGTCCCAAAAGATGAAGACTCCTTGACAAAGAAATTCATGACATCGAAGGAGGATCTCTTCGAGCAGTTGGTTGTCCCATCATCTCCACCTGAGGAGATGTTCTAGGTCCCTAATTAATAGGGAGCCTTGAAACAAGTTTCTTACTTGGAAGAAACTTGGAAATTCCTGAACCAAGAGGGAGCATAGGTACATTCCTTCTGTAGGAATGAGTACATTCATTTATTGGAATATATATGTCCTCCCTAATTGAGAGGTAGAGATAGACACATCATTCTGGTCTTCACTTGGGAAGACAGAATGGAGGATTGGGTAATCATATGGCATCCTATACTCTTTGAGGATGATATAGGGCATCCAAGATAAGAGTAGTTGTAGAGGACCAATATTCTTTGAGGACTGGGAATCCAAGATAAGAATAGTCCTGGTGGAACACACCCTGAGAACTCGGGTGGGGTATGTTCCAAGAGAGACAATGATTAGGGTGTCTATAAATCATTGGTCTCGCCAAAATTGAGCTTAGATCTTGTGGAGAGATAGAGTTGTTAGTCAAGGCCTTGCTATGTGACAATGCTGGTTGATATGATGTTATACAGATGGGTTACCAATGAGAAATTCTTCAGATTGAGAATGACCGAGTACCATTATGAATACCTCCCTAGTTAAGACAGAGTGTTGAAAAGTGTAACTAGGTCCGGTCTTCATAATGACATGTAATTGTGATTTTTATGTAATTGATGTAAAGAAGAAAAATGAAATGGTTGTAATCTTGACTCGTGGGTTTCATGAGTAAGTATTTTATTTTTAGATGGTTTCCATTGTGAGCCTTTAGGATTTGTCATCTAGTCATAAAATTCAAAGAATCAAATGTCATGTATGAAGAACCCTTCTTGGGCATGTTACAAATGAAAAACAAGTCTATAGAATTATCAATAAGCCCTCCAAGACAAGCACTAGTTCTCCTCTTCAAGTCGGTCTCAAGATCAAGTGAAGAACTCATGTCGGCTTCACCTAATGGAGATACAATTGTTCGAAGACATATGTCGACTCATTTTATACGGGACAACTACTATATATATGCGTGTAGAGTCCTCCCATTTCAATAGTTCAGAAGTTCGGATCATCTCAGAAATTCGGATGTCAAAATCACAGAAAGAACTCAGATAGATGATGAGAGAACATTGAATATTTGTTTAGGGCTAATCACAAAATATAAGCTTGGATCTCTGATAGAATGGTCTCTGTGCTACAGTTCGGACAAGGGAATATAGACTACAATTCGGTGCTATAATAAAGACCATAGTTTGGTGTTATGAAGGACCTACAGTTCAGTATTATACCACAATGATTTGGTGCTATCTCAGTCTCACAGATTCAGTGTTGCGACCGTGATCACATTTTGGTGACAGTATAGAGATATGTTTCAGTGCCATCTGAAGTATGTCTAGAGTTCATTTCTATTCTCAAATAGGAGATGATCTCAGTTCGTTTTAGTGCTGTGTCTCAGAGCTATAAAGGTAAAAGCAGAAGAGGAGTCAAGATGAAGAAAAGAGAACAATATTGACAGTCAAGAGAATTACTGTCTTGGTCTTCGAGTGGTAAATATGTCAAGGGTCTTGGTCTTGGTATTCATGAATTGGAATCTCTATAAGAATAATTTGTGCAGGTTTCCCTCTCAAAGAGTGAGAGGTTTTGGCCGTGGCTCATAGCCTACATCCTGTGTCTCTTGTCTATTTATGTTCATGCATTGGTAGTTGTTTGATGAAGAGGAACATTAATATCTAAGTGAAGAAGATCCTAATCTAAAGTTGTAAAAATCATTCACAAGAAGTTACTAATTAAAGAGAACTCACCTAACTATTGATGCCCTAGATTTCTCAACACCCCAAGGTATTCATTACGAGAGGCATCGGGCTCTTCTTGGCTACTAGTGATATCATGATTATTGGATCGAGGATCATCATTATGAAACATATAGAATAGGCCCTTCTAGTGAGCCTTGCGAAGCTTCCATAATATTCAAATGTGGAGTCGCTAGGGTGAATTTAAAATGCCTTGTATGGTGCTTTCCTGACTGTACAAACATCGAATTTGAGGTTCAATGAAGAACAAGGGCTTCATTCTTCCAATGGAGTCGCCAAAAAAAGCATTTATCTTATCGTTAGGGATGAAGTTAAATATTCAAATTTCATGGAGGTATACTCGCTTCATCCCCGAAAATGACGCCAAAAATGTTGCCACAAAATCTAGTCAGATTTGGAGAGGGAAACCCTACAAGGCATAAACTAGACCAAGTGACAACAATGGGGTAGTGGCCCACTATCACCACATCCAAAACCCCCTGCTGTCTATGATTTTTCACTGATGGGAGGAGTCCCAGTATGTGATAAAGCTCACCTATGTATGATATTCTATGTAGAATGTATTAGATGACTTGACTAGGTCTCCTACAAGAAAGACACAACAATAGTTCAAAGCTCCAATAGGAGGCAATTCACTTTCTATGTAGAGGCCTAGGGATACAAGCATAAGACTAAGATTTTGAGTAATTTGTTGAGTGATAGAGTTCTCAAAGGCCAAGGCTAAGAGAAAAGGTTTCCAACTAGGTAAACTAACAAGGTCAAGGCTCATGAAACCTTTAAGAAGCTGCCACGTTGAAGGAAGATAAAACTAGTGTTTCCCTATTACGGAAAATAAATAGGGCAAGAGAATTTATGGATGAGATTGAAGTGGATGCCTACCAAAATGATATATTTTGTGGTAAATACTATTCCTTTGATGTTTAAGCTCTCCAATCCCCAAAACTCCTCTTGCCTAGAGATTTTCACTCAGCCCTAGTTTTTTAACCTTAGCCTTGACCTTTGGACACTATCTTTCGAGGAATTACTCAAACCCTAGTTCTTGTGCTTGTAGCCCTATGCCTCTACATAGAAAGAAAATTGCTTCCTATTGGAGGCTTGAACTATTGTTGTGTCTTTCTTGGAGGAGACCTATTCAAGTAATCTAATACATTGTACACAAAATATCATACATAGGTGACCTTTATCACATACTGGGACTTATCCTTTCGATGAAAATCCATAAAGAGTAGGGGTTTTGGCTATGTTGACAATGGGCCACTACCTCATTGTTGTTCCTTGGTATAGTTTATGGCTTGTAGGGTTTCCTTCTCCAAATCTTGATAGATTTTGTGGCAACATTTTTAGTGTCGTTGTCGCCTAAAGAGATGGTAGGAGAAAAATTTCTACGATGGGATCACCCAGTTTTGGTGAGTAACATAACCCTAATTCAAGATGAATGAATAAGAGAAATTGTTTGGCTTATTATACACGAGCATTGTGTTGAAGAAGATAAGATACATCATTATAAGTCAAGGAAGGAGGTGCTTTGGCCCAGGAGTTTGCCAATAGCTCTTGACTTGGTTGGCTCAAATCAATAGTCTATATATTTTTGGCCGCATCTAAGTTACCTGTACTATGATCTTTTGTTCGCCTAAATACGAAGGAAATATGCTCTTATTTAGAATGTTCTCGGGATTAGTTTAGCTAAACAAATGATTTAACCTAACCAAGCTAGGGATCAACTACTCTAGAATAGATACCTTTACATTTGGTGAGAACTCCTTTATTACTTATACAATTATTTGGTTAGGATATTTTTTTACATGAGTATAATTTATTACACTTGATCCTGTATGATAAGTAATCAGGGGTTTGTTGCAAACCCTTGTATGATTATATTGTCTCTTTTTCCTAAGGCTCGTATTCACACTAAACTAACCCATTTGAGTTGTTGTCGATTGCTTGCTATCTATACAACTATTAGAGTACAACCTTGAACTACTAAACTTGGATGCTACTTATATCAAATAGATAAAGTGCCCTAAAGAATGAGTTCCCATCCATACAAGTAGGGAGTTTAGGTATTATCACTTGGATCTTGACCTCGTGATTGTTGTTGGGCTTGATCCCTACCTCAATATATGGCTGTTGGGCTTGAAAACCTATACGGTAGTTGTTAATCTAGATTTCCTATTGAGCTAACTAGATGGTCACTGTGTGCTAAGAAAAGAACTAGTTGTTCACTTAACCATGGGAAATCTATTGCTCGTTGAACTAATAGCCTAGTCATGAGAACATGAAGAAGAAAAAGAAGAACCAAATTTCTTGAACCAATAGCTAGTTGGTAGAATCACTGGGAATGAACCCATCCAAATAGTCTAGAGCTATAATTTTTCAATTGGAACCCATGTTGCTATTGCGTTTGTTATCTTCCTAAGCTAGGACAAATGATGGGTTGACTCAATTACAAGGTGCACATCCCTACCTCTATATATTTGAAAGACTATGTGAGATGCACATCCTCTTAATTATGACTGTGAACTTGACCTCATGTGTAATGTTCCAAACTTAAACAAACAGTGATATGAAAAAGAAAATACAATTCATAGACAAAAAAATTAAATGATCAACAAACACTCAATACACATCAGAAATGAGAATCAGCTGAGCCATTTTATTAATGGAATGGAGCAAGTATAATAGTATGGAAAATGCACCTGGGCTTGCCTCAAGGGAAAGCTTGACAGAACCCAGGTGTCTAACAATAATCTCAATGCTGGAAATATGACTGCTCCTTTAATGATCTGTGTTGTCTCTTAGTAACTACACTGCTACCTGGAAAAAAACTGCAAGAAGCCTCGTCTCTGGTTCTCAGAAAATGAGGAAACTTCAACCCCACGCTCCTTGGCCAAAACCCAAAAAACCCCAGAAAGCGTTTAGCATGAATGCAACCTCCCAAATTCGGCCTCCTCTATGGCCTACACCTTCCAAAGCTCAAACTGTTCCAAGAATATAGCTTGCAAGAAATGACCACGAAATTCTCCTCCAAGCTCCGAAAGGGAAGCAAACACCACTCCAAGTATTTTCTCTAACCTCCACGGCAAAGCTCAACCTCAAGGACTGATACTCTACCCACCAAGTGAGCTCCCAGTGTTGCCTCTATGTTGGCCCAGGTAGTGCAAAAGTCACACTATAAAGCAATAAGAACAACCAACTCCCAAAATCTTCTAAATGTTGACAATCCTCCCTAGCCTCATCTCTGGAAAATCTCACACCCAAACTCTTTGAAAAATTTTGAACCAGAATTCCTACTGCAACAACTGATGATATTACTCCTATTTGTTAAATTCCTTTAAACAAATTACTTGCAGTTTCCTACGACAAATATCTTAATAGATACACTGTAGCCTTCAATTAATTAAATTATTATATGGAAACAAGAGACTGAGCAAGAAAGAAAAAACAACATAATGGACACCGTTATTTTTGGACAAATGTCCCCAGAAAAACCCAATGCGGGAAAACCAGTGCAGTGGTTTTGAGGGTTTATTATTATTAAGCAGTAGAAAATTCTGAATACATCTCTGAATACCTCTCAGGTTATTCAGTTACAAAGAGATAAATATTGGTAGAAAGATTTGTGAGATTACCTCACACAATCACTGAGAAAATCCCGGTTGATCTTGATACTGAATGGAGTGCCTTTGGCAGGCCCTATGCTTCTCTGCACAGTCCTCACGCATCCTCTGCGTCAACCTATCTAGGCTCTGTGTCACCCAGTCTGTTGATTGACTTGCTTCCTGTAGTCTTTGCTCTTAGCCTCCCGGTCTCACACCCTGGCTCCCGGCTTCTGAAACTGACTCTTCTCAGCAAAATCTCTGACTTTCTCTCACTGTTTGCACTGCCTCTACATGGCTCTGCATCAACCTCTACGTCTGGCCTACTGGATCACTCTCTGCCTCTCTCTGTTGATGATTCTCTGGCTAAGAAAATCTTTATCTCTGGATGCTATCCGTACCCCTCAACTACAAGAAATCTCTTCAATCGAATCTCCTCCTGAGAACTTCTCACTTCAGAAATTTGATCTCTTGATCTCTTGGTATGTATTTTCTAAATGACCCTCAAGCCCCTTCTTATATCTTTCTGTTGGACAACCAACGACCTAGATTAACTCCTAATGAAAGGCTTAGATCATTCTTGCTTGATCTCCATCTTCTTCTAGAAGTTACACCCACAATTAACTTAATATCCATTAATATTTTTAATTTCCTAAGTTTAGACTTAGGGTCTCATTAAAAAATATTAATTATTTTAATAAAATTGTCTCTGGGTGGAATTTCCCAAAACGCTTTCTAGGTTCTTTGAAATACATGCGCCCAAGCCTCCCTGCAAAATTTGAGGCCTAGAGCACATCCGATGCTACCCCAAATCAACATTCCCTCTTAGCGAGGAATGTGCTCTAGCAATATATGCTGTTGCATACTGCTCTGACTCTGAGGTCTTGTCCTCTGCGCTGCTGATGTTTGACATGATGTCCAACAATTGCCGCGCTGCTGCTGCAACTGTACTGCTGCTGACACTGCCACTGTCAGCACAGCATCCATACTACAACTCCCTCTCAAGTGCTGCATCTGTGCTGCTGCTAGAACTGCCATTGCTAACTACCACTGCAGTGAAAACTGTTGCTGATAATAATGGAAGAACATCCAAAATTACTGAACTAACTGTGTTTAGTATGATACCATGCGAATGCGGGAACTGACTTGTTAAAATTGGAAACTAGGGCCAAACTCCATGTGGATATACTTATGCATGGCAACTGATATTTTTCTTGGATTCCTCTCGTTGAGAGGCGTAGGATTGATCTAAAGATCATTCGATTCCGACATGTATTCATGGAGATATGAATTTATTTGTGTTATGGGACAATTCATCAAGGTCGGCCAGCAACCAAATTGCCCCCAATTGTCCTCCACGGTTTAGTATAAATAGAGGTGCCTTGCAAGTCATTTTAGACACACCTCTTGTGATCTCTTCCTCTCCACTTGTCTTTGGGTTTTGGTGGGAGGAGAAATCCTAAGAGTATACACTGCCCTAAGAAGAAGATGCCCTAGCTCTACGATGTCATGGAGAAGCTTAAACGCTGCCACAACAAAGGCTCTATGCTGCCATAAAGAAGCTTAACGCTGTCATGGAGGAAAACTCTTATCTTAGCCACAAAGAAGCCCTAAAGTTGCCCTATGAAGAAGCCCTAACGTAGCCTATGAAGAAGTCTAATCAGCCATGGAAGACTCTAATCCATACGTTGTTCTAAAGGATGTAAAAGGGAACTTTTATATGCATCAAAAGAAGACCTGTCTACACAGCTAAGAGAATGAGGTATACGCTGGGAAGAGGAGGCCTATTTCAGCAGTCAAAAGAATCCTAAACATAGCAAGAAGGAAACTGGTCAGCGTGTTCATTTAAGAGTTGTTTCAGGGGTTCAATTAGAGGGCTAAATTGCTAGTTGGTAGGCCGAGGATAGGAGGCTTGAGTAAGCACTCGCTGATAGGTTGTCATCAACGTTTTCTAAGGACTATTGTATGCCACTGTAATAAGAAGACATTGTTCCGTCATTGTTAAGGGCTTGAAGGCTACCCTGAATAGTAAAGGCAACAACGTTTCCTTTGAGATCAATTGCAGTAAAATCAGGGCAGACTTTGGGACTGTTAGGAGATTGCACTTTGGATCTATTACAGGAGTTTGTAACTATAGCCTAGCTGCTCTGCTAGGTTGCAAGGCATAGCAAGCAACTAAGGCTGGTATGCATTTGCAACAAATTGGATGCATAAATGTATAGCAACAACATGATGTATTGCAGTATGCAGCATATAGGTGACAGTGATGATGGGTGCAGTGTGGTGCAACACAGTGATGATTAGTGTAGCATGATGAGATGCAACACAGTGATGATGGGTGCAACATGGTGCCACACAGTGATGATGGGTGCAGTGTGGTGTAGCATAATGATGATTAGTGCAGCATAGTGCAGCATGATGAATAGTGCAACATGGTGCAACACAGTGATGCATAGTGCAACATGATGATGAAGAGCAACATGTTGGGTACAACATGATGAGGTACAACTCAGCGATGGTGTAGCATAGTGATGATGGACATGGTATGATGGTGCAACATGGTGCAACATAGTGATAGATACAACAAGGTGATGGAATCACCTCTGTCTAGACCAACTACCTCATGTGACATCTTCTTAGAGAAGATCTCTGCGCTTATTTTGATAAGTCAGGATGTTGACTTCCGATGTATATGTACTCTCTCTCTCTGCTGAACTATTGAAGAACATATAAGAATAATTGATCAAGGGTTTCCCCACATTGGGATTTGTCCTTGGCTGGTGCCACATCTTGTGTCCTCTTGTCTTGGCTTGTCTTCTGTGATTTATGTTTATGTTCTATCTGCATTTTACTGTCATGCTAAATATGATTGCTTATCTGGAATTGATATTGAGTTAATGTGAAAAATTGAAGTAAATTGCTCTCAACATAGAACATACCTAAAATCAACATGGTATCAGAGCTGAGGTGAAGACAAATCCCAAGCAAGAGTAAAAGAGAAATCACCGAAGAAAGTTGGAAAGGACAAAAGACTCAATGGGTTCCTCACCCCTCTTCAAATTCACCAAGGGTGAAGTCGAAGTAGAGAATAATATCCAAGTGGTGCAGCGGAAGCATCTGATAGCCTACCTAAAGATCCCTAAATTGGGAAGTCCGGATCAAAGGGTGGAAGGAAAGACAGACGCCTTGCTTGCAATAAGTTTGGCCATTATGCGAAGGAGTGTCTGAATGGTAGGGACACATCACTTGATGATGATAACAATCATTCTAGGGACATCTTCAATGATTGGAGGAATGACAGGTAATGCAGATCATCAAGGAAATGGCCGGCTCTTCAAAGAAAGCAAGGAATTCCAGGTATGAAGAATCAAATGTTGTTTCTAATAAGCTAAAGAAGTATTATCTTATATTGGCCCTCTCCACTACTTCTCCTATAGACTCTTTGGGAATCTGGCTTATTGATTGTAGTGCTTCAAGGCACTTCATCAGATAGAAGGAAGCCCTCTCTAATTTGGTAGAGATGGAAACAATCGTGGGGATTATACTTGGATTCAATGCCACCTGTTGACCTTACCGCCTACACCTACCTACAAGTCAGTGACAAAAGCCTTCAACCCCATAAGGTGTGGTTGGTGGCAGGGAACTCAGAGAAGGGGTTGTCACACTAATCCCGACTCTCTCTGTTTGGGCTATCTCCTAGGTTAGCTAAGGGGGGTGGTCCATCGGTATTAATATGGTCCCTATCCTCATTTCCGGACTCATTGTCTAGAATAGAGGTACTTCCCATGAGTCTTAGATTGCATGGGTAGGATGTCTTAGCAGGAGAAGGATGAAACACTCATCCTGCCTACATGTTTCCAGGTGTATCCCAAGGGAAGGTTGAACCACTCACCGTGTACACAACAAATCACTAGGGGAAGGCTAAACCACTCATCTTGCTTACATGGAAGACCACTAAGGGAAGGTTGAACCAGTCATCCTATGGTTTCTCATCGCTCCAAGATGTACCCCCAAGCCCCCCAGAGCTCCTAGAGCTCAATGTCCATATCATACAGGACCCTTAGGAGAGAGTCTCTCCCTAACACCTAGTCATTCTCGGAAAGTCAAAAATTTTTCCTTTCCCAAGGGCTTCGATAGAATATTGGCGACCTGCACATCAATCCTAATATGATGGAGCCTTCTTGCTCCTCAATGTACCATATCCTAGATAAAGTGGTACCTGATGTCTATTTTCTTGGAGAGATCATAGAACACAGGATTCCTCAACAATCGAACCCCTCTTTGGTTGTCATTGAAGATCATGATGGTATCCAGCACGTGTCCAAATAGCTCACTGAAGAGCTTCCACAACTAGACAACTTCACAAGAGGCCATACTCAGCTATGTATCCGGCCTCATCGATGCTCAAAGCAACCGACTTTTTCTTCCTGCTCATCTAGGATATCAAAGCAGAACCCAAAGAGAACCAACACTCGGAAGTGCTCTTGCGATCCTCCACACTGCCTGCCTAATCAACATCAGAATAATCATGCAACTTCACATTTCCAGCAGTCTATCTCGATCCATGAGAGATTGTGCCCTGAAGATATCTCATATGATTCTTGGCACCGATCCAGTGAAGCTCAACCATATATGAGCTCAACTTGCTAACTGTAAAACATATATCTGGACGGGAGTTCACCAAGAACTGCAATGCTAGTATGAGTTTATGAAACTCAGAGGCATTTCCCAAATCAGGTTCGGCATCACTACCGCATAACTTCTTAAAGTTAGGCTTCATCGAGGTAGTCACGGGCTTGCAGTTCACCATCCAAATTAGGAATCCAACTCCCTCTTACTTTTGCAAATGAGAGGGTCTGTACTTGTCAGAAAGAGATTGTCCTCATAAGGTACCGATATGAGAGGTCTATCATCCACAACCTTAAAGCAATGGTTTGGATCAGCTTCACTCCTAGTGAGTCTCAGCTTTATTAGCTAGCTATCAATCCTTTCATATCAAGCCCGAGGTGCTTTCTTTGAGCCATAGAGGGCTTTCTTCCACCTGTATACATGAGATTCTCGAACATGAATCTCAAACCCCTCAGGTTGTTCCACATTTTTGGACTTGCTACATGAGGGGAAAGTTCCCGTTGTAAATTTTCCTTCGGTACATCTCGGACATGTACCTCCATGCTCTTCTTGAATTCAAGCATCCCTTTCACCATTTGACTCACATCAGGTAGGGCCCCATAATGAGCAAACCTCCAGTGCTATAGAAGAGATGTGTCAGCTGACATGGGCCCCAATGGACTTTCTGCAACCTGATACAAATTACCAACCCTAAACTCAAGAGCATCTTGAAAATTCCTTTTTCAAACACGTACCTGTCCATCGATGAATGCCACCTTGAAACCTTTGACTTCCATTGCCGAAATAGACACCAGGTTCTTCTTGAGATCAGGTACATAAAGAACTTCTTGTAAATGAATCGTGTTACCCTCATTCAATTGAGGGGTAACATTCGCTACACCCTTTCCTGGATAGGTGGTGTTGACCCTACTGCCTACACCTACTTACAAGTCAGTGAGAAAAGACTTCAACCCCACAAGGTGTGGTTGGTGGCAAGGAACCCAGAGAAGGGGTTGTCACACTAATTCCGACTCTCTCCGTTTGTGTTATGTCCAAGGTTAGCTAAGGGGGGTGGTCCCTAATGAAAATTTAAGTTAAAAAGATGTGAGTTTCTAGGAGAATTGTTAGAGTTAAATAGATTATTTCTTTAAGATTTATAAGCAAAATTGATATGAGCAATAACCATAAATACATAATATAAACATGAAATACATAAACAACCAGTGCCTTCAAAGTATTGCTCTTTAAGAAATGAAATTGTATTTTGCTTAAAATGAAGTGAAATGCTTCAAATGGAGAGCCAAAATAAACCTGAAAAGTGAAACACTAAATTGTTAGCACGAGATATTATAAATGCTTTCAAGATGAATAAGTCTACAAATCAAAGCATGGAAACTATCTTGCTCAAGATGATACAAAAATAACTCAAATGTTAGATCAATATGACAACAATGTATGTTACAAAAATAATTTACAAGAGGCTAGGCCAAAAAGTATGAAACAGCTCCCCTCTTTGACTAGCCATGACTTAGCTCTTTGAAATAGCCAGATATAGATAAATGAAGTACAATACGTAAAAAAATAATTTTTTCCAAGTTTGATATTTTGATGCAAGAAATAAAAGCTTTAAGAAACTTGGAATAATCCCTACAAGACACAAATAAGATATAGATGAGACTTTGGAATTCAAAACATGCGGGTTCTCCTTGAATATTTTTCAAGAATGAGTTGATTCCTCCGAGAATTTCCCCTCATGCTTGAAAAGCTTGACCTTCAACACAAATCACTAAATCGATATGAAATTAAATAGGTGCAGTGGAAAGAATTCTTAGAGATACATCTATTATCCACTAGAAAATTTCTTTTCCTAAAGCAAATAATTAACTCTTATACTAATACGGGATAGCTGCATACTAACATAACTTGAAACAAGCATGAACGAAATAGTGACATGAGGAAATAAATAGAAGCATAACAACAAGTCAAGAATTTACCACACATGCAAGGAGAAGAACACTATCACGCTTTACCCCAAACACTGTTGTATTATATTGCAAGTAGTGAATACAATCCCACAGAGTCTCCTCAAGCACAATAGCTCATTTTACATGATACAATATGAGAACCCATGGCTCTATTATATAGAGAGTTGGGAGAAAATCCCAATGAAGAATGACAATGACAAATGGCATTGGAGCCAATCGCAATGTAGAAGTGATTAAACAAGTGGCATGAGGTGACAATCTCAAAGAGAAATTTGAATTTGTTGAATGGAGCTCCAATGCCAAGTGTAAAAATCGAATTTTGGCAAGTGGACAAATGTTGACCACTGGAGTGGCACCTGATGGTTATATGAAGACTCCATGCCCAAGGATGATACAAAGGACACTTGTACCATCATATATCATCAGTCAACATAATTTTTTAACTCTACTTCTATCTCTCATCATCTTTCTTTTACCCAGATTCCACACCCTACGGGGAATTGTAATAAGTGATACTAGTAATGATGAGTTTTGAGTCTGTAACAGGCCTAGGATGTTTGGAATCGATCAGCAAATGAGTGCACCTTGGAGTTTTTTTTATCTGGTTAATTATCCCTTCTTTTTCAGAGGCGAATAATTTTCTGGGGTTTTTCACTCACATTTTACCTCAAAGCCAGGGTGACATTTGAAGGTTGAACCTCTGACACATCTTACTGTCTAGAGTCTATGTATATTACTATACGAAATCACACAAAAAAATTTGTGGAATTTAGTTAGGTCTAGGTAGTCATTTTTTATTTTTCTAGATTTCCCGCAGGTCAAAAATTGTAAATAAAATTGTATTTAAATTGTAATAAGTGTAGTATAGAGAAATTGTATGGGGTAAGAGTAATCAAAATTACACCTCTCATCCTCAACTTTCTACTATGACACACTTTGAGGGGTTAAAAATGTGTTTTGAACTCTCAAAACCCATGTTTCCTAAGTTTAGTGGGAAATTTGACAATTAATTAAGCCAGAAATTAAAGAAATGGATAAAAATAAATATCCACATATGCTAAATGTTGTGGAAATGAGGTGGAAAATTATGGAGGAGTTAAAGTAAAGTCCCAAGGTGATGTGGACTCCTAAAATCAAGGAAATGACATGTGCTCAAATAAAATCAAATTTTTGGCATTAAAGGAGAAAACTGCTTACTTGGAAATTCGAATTTGTGAAGTTAATGCACATTTGGGAGGATTTGGGAGAATATTTGGTGGATATTTTTGTGGGAAATTGTCCACAGATGGATTACCACCCATATACCCTTGTCATTCTTTCATAAAATTTGAATTTGGCACATAAGGGAAGAAGAAAATGATGTCCACTTGCCAGAATTTGATTTTTACACTTGGCATTGGAGCTCCATTGAAAAATTTTGAATCTCTTTGGGATTGTCACCTCATACCACTTGTTTAATCACTTCTACATTGGGATTGGCTCCAATTCCATTTGTCATTGTCATTCTTCATTGGGATTTTCTCCCAACTCTCTATATAATAGAGCCATGGGCTCTCATATTGTATCATGTAATATGAGCTATTGTTCTTGAGGAGACTCTGCGGGATTGTATTTACTACTTGCAATATAATACAACAACCTTTGGGGTAAGGCGTGATGGTGTTCTTCTCCTTGCATGTGTGGTAAATTCTTGATTTGTTGTTATGCTTCTATTTATTTTCTCATGTTATTATTTCTTTCATGCTTGTTTCAAGTTATGTTAGTATGCACCTATCTCATATTAGCATAAGAATTAATTATTTGCTTTAGGAAAAGAAATCTTCTAGCGGATAATAGATGTATCTCTAGGAATTCTTTCCACTGCACTTATTTAATTTCATGTTGATTTAATGGTTTGTGGTGAAGTTTTGTAGATGAATCATTATTTGGTCAAGCTTTTCAAACGTGAGGGGAAATTCTCGGAGGAATCAACCCATTCTTGAAAAATATTCAAGGAGAACCCGCATGTTTTGAATTCCAAAGTCTCATCTATATCTTAGTTGTGTCTCATAGAGATTATTTCAAGTTTCTTAAAGCTTTTATTTCTTGCATCAAAATATCAAACTTGGAAAAATTTATTTTATACGTATTGTACTTCATTTATCAATGTCTGGCTATTTCAAAGTGCTAAGTCATGACTGGTCAAAGAGGAGAGTTTGCTCATACTCTTTGGCCTAGCCTCTTGTAGATTATTTTTGTAACATACTTTGTTGTCATCTTGGTCTAACATTTGAGTTATTTTTGTATCATTTTGAGCAAGATAGTTTCCATGCTTTGATTTGTAGACTTATTCATCTTGAAAGCATTTATAATATCTTGTGCTAACAATTTAGTGTTTCACTTTTCAGGTTTATTTTGGCTTTCCATTTGAAAGCATTTCACTTCATTTTAAGAAAAATACAATTTCATTTCTTAAAGAGTAATACTTTGAAGGCGCTGGTTGTTTATGTATTTCATGCTTATCTTATGTATTTATGGTTATTGCTCATATGAGTTTTGCTTATAAATCTTAAAGAAATAATCTATTTAACTCTAACAATTCTCCTAGAAACTCACATCTTTTTTAACTTAAATTTTCATTAGGGACCACTCCCCTTAGCTAATCTTAGACATAGCTCAAACGGAGAGAGTCGGGATTAATGTGACAACCCCTTCTCTGAGTTCCTTGCCACCAACCACACCTTGTGGGGTTGAAGTCTTTTCTCACTGACTTGTAGGTAGGTGTAGGCGGCAGGGTCAACACCACCTATCCCGAAAAGGGTGTAGGGGATGTTCCCCCTCAATTGAATGAGGGTAACATGATTCATTTACAAGAAGTTATTTATGTACTTGATCTCAAGAAGAACCTGGTGTCCATTTCGACAATAGAAGTCAAAGGTTTCAAGGTGGCATTCATCGATGGAAAGGTACATGTTTGAAAAAGGTATTTTGAAGATGCTCTTGGGTTCAGGATTGGTAATTTGTATCAAGTTGTAGGAAGTCCATTAGGGACAATGTTAGTTGATACATCTATTCTATAGCACTAGAGGTCTGCTCATTATGGGGCCCTACTCGATGTGAGTCAGATGGTGAAAGGGATGCTTGAATTCAAGAAGAGCATGGAGGTACATGTCCAAGATATACCGAAGGAAAACTTACAAGGGGACCTTTCCCCTCATTAGCAAGTCCACAAATTTGGAACAACCCGAGGGTTTTGAGATTCATGTTCGAGAATCTCATGTATACAGGTGGAAGAAAACCCTCTATGGCTCGAAGAAAGCACCCCGGGCTTGATATGAGAGGATTGATAGCTAGCTAATAAAGTTGAGACTCACTAGGAGTGAAGCCGATCCAAACCATTGCTTTAAGGTTGTGGATGATAGATCTCTCATATCGGTACCTTATGAGGACGACCTCTTTCTGACAGGTACAAACCCTCTCATTTGCAAAAGTAAGAGGGAATTGGACTCCGGTGAACTGCAAGCCTGTGACTACCTCGATGAAGCCTAACTTTAAGAAGTTATGTGGTAGTGATGCCGGACTTGATTTGGGAAATGCCTCTGAGTTTCATAAACTCATACTAGCATTGATGTTCTTGGTGAACTCCCGTCCGGATATATGTTTTACAGTTAGTAGGTTGAGCTCATATATGGTTGAGCCTCACTGGATTGGTGCCAAGAATCATTTGAGATATCTTCAAGGCACAATCTCTCATGGATAGAGATACACTGCTAGAAATGTGAAGCTGCATGATTATTTTGATGTTGATTAGGTAGGATGTGTGGAGGATCGCAAGAGCACTTCTGAGTGTTGGTTCTCTTTGGGTTCTGCTTCGATATCCTAGATGAGTAGGAAGCAAAAGTCGGTTTCTTTGAGCACCGATGAGGCCAGATACATAGCTCAGTATGGCATCTTGTGAAGTTTTTTGGTTGTGGAAGCTCCTCAGTGAGCTGTTTGGACACGTGCTGGATACCATTGTGATCTTCTGTGACAACCAAAGTGGGATTCGATCGTTGAGGAATCCCGTGTTCTATGGTCTCTCTAAGAAAATAGACATCAGGTACCACTTTCTCTGTGATATGGTACATCGAGGAGCAAGAAGGCTCAATCGCATTAGGATTGATGTGTAGGTCACTGATATTCTATCGAAGCCCCTGGGAAAGGTAAAATTCTTGACTTTCCAAGAACAACTAGGAGTTAGGGAGAGACTCTCTCCTAAGGGTCCTGTATGATATGGACATTGAGCTCTGGGAGCTCTCGGGGGTGCTTGGCGTTACATCTTGGAGCGATGAGCAACCATAGGGTGAGTGGTTCAGCCTTCCCCTAATGGTCTGCCATGTAGGTAGGATGAGTGGTTCATCCTTCTCCTATCGAGATACAATC
>APFE031741501.1:225225-281130 GCA_000404065.3 Pinus taeda | reverse complement strand
TAGACCAAGGAGTATATGAAACAATTCATTAACAACAAATCATTGAGAAGAATGGACTTATTTGTATTAAGGAAACAAAAAAGAAACCATTACAACCTGAGCCTTGGGGTTGTGCAAGTTCCTCCCAGGGTCCAGCAAGAGTTTTCCTCTACTTTGACAAGCTCACCCACTTCCAAATGAAACAAGAAAGGATGGTAATCTCTCCTCACAAGCTTACAATGGAAGTCCTAATTCCAGCAGTATCTACCCTTTGAATGTTCAGCTTTCAACCTCCCCTCCCTTGGCCCAATGCCTGTATTTATAGTGTTCTAGAGGAAGTTAATCAAAGGTCCAACATCCAATGGGATACTCCTTTTGGATGGGGTAGCTCCCTCTTCTCTGATTGGGATAAGTTCCTTCTTCCATCGGGATGGCATGAACCATCTGAGAGCGCTCATCACACGTCAAAACAATATTCTAGAATGCTTCTAGAAATGACAAAGTAACTTTTTTAAGATGAAAAACTCAACGCCTTTTGACCTTTACAGGAGTACGCACCATCCCTTGACTTACAGAGCGTACAAGTACGCAGGTACAATGAGCTTGGGATGCGTACACGCAGGCAAGGTAGAGAGAACCTGCGTACCCAGAGATAAACATGATTTTTAATGACTTTCTCTCTTTCTTGAAGTTTGACATGGAGAGCAGAGGAACAAGGCTTGACAAGGAGGATAATATGACTGTTGATGGAGCCATATTAACTGCAGATAGTCATGGTGACAATTTTTAGTGTAACAAAGGGGTCAACCACTGCCCTAAGGTATGCAAGTAGAAATGTACATGTCTGCCTACATCTTGGATGTAATCTATGCCCGTCAGGAATTGCTGGGCTTCAAGTGGGCATGGACACTGATGGAGACTGCTGTGAACATTTATTTTAAGATGTTGTCCGAATGCAACTTTAGAGGAGTTATCACACAGTTTTCCAATCATTTTGTCACCTCAGTTTACAAGATGATATTCGAGCAAGATCCACCCTACATGTTGAAGGCAACAATGGAGGCACTGATCGACATAGCCAATTGGTATGCCTCACCATCTGACACCTTCATACAGATGTACAGAACAAAGAATCCTCAGCATGTTCTACTGAATTTTTCCTTGGAAAAACTCATCATGCAGGAACTATCATATCACATCTTGGTAGGAATGAAAGCTAGGCTTCACTTGAAGAAGAAGGCACTTTGGACCGCTCTTCCATTGCGAATCAGGTTATACGAGATAAGGAGTTTCAAGCATGTGGATGTCAAGGAAGAGAAGATGAAGAAGTATCCATTTGACCTCTGAAGTTACAATTCGTATGACCTGCATTGTCTTGTGAAATATCACTGAACGAGAGTATAGTTCAACTGGATCCACAGGGCATGTCATTGGGAGGAGGAGGAACCATGGAGATATTGTTACAACTCCTCCAGACTTAATGAACCAGTCGACCTCTCTATGGAATGGATAGCGAAGCAACTTGAAGCAACATCCCAGAGAGCACCAAAAGCAGCAAAAACAGTAGAGGTGAACATACCAATCTGTGACAAGGGAAAGAGTTTCAACTGCATGGAGGAAGAGAAAAGCTTCAAGTTCTGAGTAGACCCACTTGTGCAAAAAGTAGCTTTGGTAATAGAGGCAAAGAGGCGACAACGTGACAAGAGAAATGTGCAAAGGTAGAGAGAGAAACTGATAATGGAGGAAACAGAGAAGGAGTTGATTGAGTTGAGGGAGAAGCTCCAAAAGGAACATGAGTTGCATAAAAAAGAGAAGGAAGTGCAACAGGAACATGTATATCAGGGGGTGCCACTTATGCAGACACATGAAACTACGTCCGTAGAGGTAGTAGAATCATCAGAATCGCTGGCATCGAGTAGATAGGGTGAACCATTGTAGGAGTAGGACCTTTCTCAGGAGGTAGAGTGAGCACTTGACTAAGTGGATACAGATATGGAGCAGTAGGAGTTAGAGTAAGACATCGACCTCATGCCTCACCACCAAGAGGTCGACCAACTAGCTTCACTGCATCCAGACAATGAGCAAGTTCCAAGCAACCAAGGAAACACTGAGATCCTTGGAGATCAACCAAGAGGAGAGATGCACAACATCTCATTCTACGAGTCTGAACATAGAGTTGTGAAATCTCGCAGAGTGGACTCCAGATGATCATACATCTCCTGAACAGTTCGAGGAATGAGTGATCATGTTTAATGTGAAAAAATATCCAGTAGTGTTGGCTGATGCTACAAGAGCATATGTCGAAGCCACTAGCTCGAGTGTTTGCTTCCTGATAGTTGAGAATGAGCGAATGGCGAAACAGCTACAGACGGCCAAGTAGGGAGGAGAATTGGTTACCGCATCTACCTGAGAAGATTTGAAGAAGAAAATACTGGATGAGGTATTGTCCCTTGACACAATCATGTGAATGTTGTATTATACAAGGGAGCCCCACTTCACTTGCCTAAGATGATGAAGCCCAAAGTGGTCGAGCTAAAGACATGCATCCAGAGTTAAATCCTGAACTATGAAGAGCTCCCACAACTCATCACTAGTCTACATGCTTCCCATGCACGTGTATTCAAGAGTATGGATGTTTTTGTGTGCACACATGTGATCCTATCTATTGGGACACTTAGCTAGGTGAATACAAAGGCACATGTCTGACTAGAGCTTGACTCATACTTTGATGAGTTGATGTGCATAGCTACCAACCCAAACTTGTCAATCAGTGCAGACACCATACACAAGTATGTTGCTGGTTTGACCACGTTGAAGACAATGATGCGTATGTTTTCAGACGAGTTGGATAGAGGAGCCCGAGAAGTGTACCTAGATGCTATGGAGGCAAGATTTAGGTTCCAGAAAGATGTCACCTTGGAGTACATGAACACCATCACAGACTACTGGTCTTGGCATTAGTTCACTACTGTCGACCACCATGAGGATGTCGAAGAGTTGGTCTTTCAACAGTTGTCTGAGTCATAGTGATGTCTTGCATGGATTTCTCAAGCCATTTTATCTCACATGGGTACATGTGCATTTTAATGTAACCTCTTGTCAAGTGTAATTTCAAGTGTCGATAGCTGGATGTAACAGTCATAGAGTAGATGAAGAGTCATGAGGGTAGATGAGCTGTCACAAAGGGGAATGTCAAGGGCCACCCAACCCTTTGCTATAAATAGTACCTCATAACTCATTATAATGGCTTTTGGTCAGCCAAGCTTTTGATAAGACTATATTAGAGAGAGCTTGGATAGTATTGTAATGCGCCTTGGCTTCTCCACTACACAAAGCTAGTATATCTCTTTGGAGAAGCAGGCAGTTGTGGTTGTAACATTCTGCTATCAGAACTAGTGGTTGGAAATGGATGTATTATATGACTGGAACTTAAGCTTATTAATATAATAGAGCCATCATGTTTCATGCATATATCATATTGTATTCCAATTATCTTGTTTACTCTAAATGATATATGTATCTGTTTGTTTATGCATGCATGTATGGAGTATTCTGTATAGGTATGTATGAATGTTACTCAAATGTGTTGATTAGTTTAACCATCACTTTGGATTGTTAGTTAACTTTCTTTCTAGTTGGTGATGCATCTTCTCTCGTGTGTTCCCTTCCAAGCCACGTTCTATCACAAGTTTCCAAGGGGTGCACTCACCCCACTCTTCATGCGTTAGAAATGTTCATGCACCTTCCTTGTCTCGCCGCAACTATCACACCCTTGCTACCAATAGGGACATCTTACTTGCCCTTGTGTGAAATCACAATCAAGACATTACCATATGACCCACTACTTGGAATCCTACACCAAATTGTCTAAGGTCTAATTGGGACATCTTACCAGGGAGATCCCTTGACATGTTGGCGGGTCCAACACTGTCAACATACCAGCATCATAATGGTTTGGTAGCTTAAAGTGGGTTAAAAATGTTGTTACCAAGGATTTAAAGTTATGGAAAGAGGCACGAGGTAGCTCAATGTACCATTTAGTTTCCAAATAGGTTAAATTTCATTAGAGAAGGTGTATATGGATGGAATCATTAATTAAATAATTCAATGCACACCAAAGATGATATGTCATCACATGATCGGATGGACCCTCTCTTGATTTCCCTTCAAATTAGGTATGTCACATGGTAACTTGGTAGGAATCGTCGTCCAAAAGGGATAAGAATAAATAGGATCATTATTTAACCAGGATGAATCTAGTAGATCTAGCATTCCAATAAATGGTAGCTGTTGGCTATAATCTTGCAGTAAAGTTCAATAACCTTGCCAGTTAAGACCAACACCTGGAGGCAGATATCCAGGATATCATGGAATAACCTTAGTAGTTGGAATTGAAATTCCACTAGGGTAACTAGGATGAACCATACTGGGTTGAGGTTGAACAGGGACTTGATAAGTATGACCACAGTACAGTTGAATCTAGAAAGGTTGAGCTTGACCTATTTGACTTAAGTAATATTTCCCCTGCACAGGTTGCGCTTGCAAAGGTTGACCTTAAAAAAATTGAATTTGGATAGGTTGACTTTGGATGAAATGACCTTGAAAAGTTGGATTTTGGAAAGTTTGGCCTTGAAAAGGTGGACTTTGAAAACTTGTCCTGGGAAAGGTGGAACCTGATAGGCTTGACCTTGAAAAGGCAGGCTTTGGAAAGCTTAAATTTGAAAAGGTGTTTTCCCTGTTCTGACAATGGGTAACCCAGTAGGAATCCATGGTATAGACTAGATCGTAGGAACAATTTGATAAGAAGAGGCCTACGAGATTACCTGAGCAGTCTGAGGAACAAATATTTAAGGGGTTATTGGAATGGTCATTTGTGATACTCCTGGAATAGGTGGCTAAGGAGAACTTGGAACCGATTGTGAAACAATTGTTTGAACAAGGGTTGTGGCAAAATCTGAATAGGTCATTGACTCAGTTACTCAACAAGTGTTTAAGGAATTGATTGAATAGGTTGTTGAACAATTTTTTGAGGAATTCCCTGAACAAGCTACTAGATAGGTACAACAATATCTGGAACAAGTATCTGAGGTATAGCTTGTCCTGTAGGTTGAAAAAGTTGATAAAGTGGCGGTTGTGGAGCACCTGGACCATATTGTTGATTAAAGGCGGGATTCCAATTTGTGTCCATACCAGGAGAAGGAGTACCAATTAAAGGTCAATTTACAACAGGCTGACCTAGGTCAAACAAAGGTATCTTACTATAGGTTCCAGTAAAATATTGATCCCCAATAATAGGTTGTCCTCCTGGTGGAGGATAAGGGGGTTTTCCCAGAGGCTAGTAATAAACACTAGTCGAGGTTACTTGAGGGTTACTTGAATTACCAGAAACCATGTGAATATGTTGATATGATGTTGTAAATGATTTAGGCATGGAAATCATGCTCTGACCAGTAGATGTGGATAAAGCAGATGACCAAGTAGAAGGTTGGGGAGAAGAAGCTACTCTTGAAAACATTCCAATAAGTGACTGGTATCAAGGAGGTACTTATGCAACACCATACAATAGTGATTTCGGGGATCTCGTAAACATGGATGAATCAATAGGTTCGCTCCAAATAGGATTTTCTGACATACTTACTTATGGTGAATAAAAATGAATGCATGGTGGTGACAAATTCTAACCTAAAAAGCTCAAAGTTTTAGAATAACAAGGGTTAGGCTAGAAAGGAGAGAAAGGAACTCTTGGGTCAAAAGTTTAAGTACCAGTAAATGGAGGATGAGGCGTTTCTATTTCTTTGGTAACATCTTCAAAGCTAATTAACCCAAGAGGAAATTCAGTTGTTACTATCAACTTTCTTTGAGGTGAAGGTGGCTCAGGAGTAGGAGCTAAATTAACCGAAGGTGATTCAGTTTGAGAAAGTTCATATTTAGGATGTTCTATGTCTGGTTCGGTAAGTTCAGTATCTGAAACTTCACTAGTGTTAGATTCCATGTGAATTACTTTGGTAATATCTAGACCATAGTGAACTAAGCCTGATTATACTTCTTGCATTAGATTCAATTTGGTTTCTAATGTCTTAGATTGTAAAATTGTTGATGTTTCAAGCTCATTTGAGGCTTTTGATCCTGTTGAATTTGACCTTTCTGTTTTTATCTTTTCCAATTGACTTGGTGTGTATTCAGGAGGTTGACCTCACATTCTACTTTATTGTCTTGGTGGTTCAGTCAGGATTAAAAATTATCACAAAAATAAACCATAATTCACAATCCAATACTAAGGTCTCTAAAAACATAAAAAGAACAATTAACACACGCTAAAAAAATCTAAGGATTCAAACCATGCAAACAAGATTTTCACAATGAAATCACTAGTTGGTAATGAAATCCAACATCGCAAAAATTAAACTGAAAAGTGGTTGTAGATATGAGCAAGTGGAACTAGTTACATTGAAAAACTACTTAATGAAACAATATGGTGCAAGAAACTTCACTTATTCCATCTCGAGCGAATATTACCATCCAAAAAGTTCAAGTGAGTCTAGTAAACCTCTATTCTAGGTACATAAGGACTTTCCTTTTGCCATCACCTCAGGTATTAGCCCTAGGACTATGATCACTAAGGTTACCAACTACAACAATTCTACCTGGGGGACAATTGTAAATTAGACGTACACATAAGGATAGAGTAACAAAGCTCAATCCCTTGAAAGCTCCTCAACATGGTTAATTGGAGCTTTCCTTTCAAGTGATCCCAAGTACCTCTCGACACCATTGTAATATGGGTAAATCACTCTACAATATCCAATGAAGTGGGTATGATCACTTCACCAGGTTTGATATGATCGTGTGCTTGATTCCTTTGTAAGGGGAGCTTCCCAGAGCAAACCTGAAATAATTGGATTTATCTCCCTATCACCAGATTCTAGTGTTTTTTTGCAGCTTTTGAAAGTTTACTCACTTCCCTATTCGAAATATCTATACTTAATCTACTGTAGGTGGAAAAGAGCCATAAGAATAAAACTTTCTAAATTGATTTTAATAGATGTTGTTATGCAAAGGCAATGAATATGAAACTTTGATGAAATTATGACTTGATGCAATCCTAATGCAATTGAAAATGATGATATGATCTTTTTTTTCCATGAAAATATATCTAAGGTATGGAAAGAGTTTTTCACTTTTTCAACTGAAATATAAACAAAAACTTAAAAACCCATTATAACCTTTTCTCTAAAATGCAACTAATCAATTTCAAATCACCCAAATAATGAAAACAATTTCAAATCTTCACGTTGCCCAACAATACAAGTAAACAAAAAATCTCTCTTTTCATACAAGCACTCAAAAATTTGAACAACATGAAAAGAAACCAATGATGACTAAAAATGAACATTTCCCTAATTCAATGCTACAACTTTTCTTGCAGAAACTAATTTAGTTCATGAACACTTACAACAAATAGACAAAAAATGAATTTTCACTGCGAAACTAGCCATACAAAGTATTTCATAAACTAAACCTAATCTTGTAAATCATTCATTTTGACATTCAAAATAGAATTTTGCAAAAGAGAAATCTGGACTAAAAACTTGATTTAATTGACAGAGGAAAGATAAATATACAATTCAACAGGACCAACAAATCCATCTCTTGATAGGTCAACCATTCATAAGGGAAGACTCAACCCTAATTTGCAAAACAAGACCAACCACAGGAAAAAGACCAAAATAGCATTCAATTACACTGAAAAACACTCATAGGAGGTTCTAACAGGTGTAAAACAATAGGAAAAAAAATGGATTTGAAGAGGAAACAAGTGAGTTTTTCAAAAGTTCCAAGCATGTGCACTAGATTTGGAGTAAACCAATGCACATGCTCTCTGTTGCTAAAGGGTAAGTGAGAATATTTGCACACTATACCTAAAGTAAAAGTGCACATAGTGGGGAAATTCAAGAAAAAATAAAAATAAACCAAATCCAACCCAAAATCCAAATCTCTAAACTTTCTAGACACTCAAGTAATGTTGTGTAGTAGGTTGAAAATATCAAAGAAGGAAAAATACAAAGATTGAAACGATTCCCCAATGGAGTCACCAATTTCTTATGAGCACAAATCTCTCTTATGGACAAGAGAAATCTCCCTAGACTTATAAGAACCCTAGTAACAAACAAATAGTAACTGCTACCTTTCTCTAAGTTCCAATCATTTGAAAGCAATATAATGAAAGAGGCCTTTTACTGGTTTAGCGAACTGATTGATGAAGTTCCTCAAAGCTTTCGATCGCTCGCTCTTTGATGCACCAAATTTCCTCTAGTCACTCCCAAAAACTTATCACAATTTTTTGAAAGAGATCTACAAAGACAGAGACAAACAAGAGATCAAAGCATACAACATATAATCATAGAGATAATAAACTAATTTACCAATTATAAATGTAAAATGATCAATTATGCAACCAAAACTCATGTAGGTTGTTGTCACTCACTACCAAATGTGTTTTCAGTTGTCCAAAGTGAAAATGAGCAGTGAAGTTTGAAGCCATCTTCCAAGCCACAAAAGCTATCAAAGCTAAATTGGTCCCTCTCCATTAGATAGTTCTCGGAATAATATTTCCAATGGTATATGGAAATCCTCAAGGGGACCCAAGAATCAAAAGATATGGCCTATTAAAGACGGGGGTTTTGTCCCCTTTGAAAGGAGGAAAGAATCAAAAATTAGCGATTAGAAATCCTGGCAACGACGAGGCAATCAGAGGTTTGGGGTAAAACCAATGATCAAAGGTCATCGATATTGAAAATCAGCGATCGACTGGTCTAGGGAGCGAGGAGGAAATCAGAGGTTTGGGGCAATACTAGTGATCGACAGGTCCAGGCATATCAGTGATTGGTGGGTCCAACAAACCACTCTTAAGAAGTTGTCGGAGTAATATGCTGATGGTGTTAAAATGCTAGGAGGGTCAAAAACAATTTAACAAAGGTTTGGAGTGAAAAACCAAGGGCAGGCAGATCCTTTCTCTCTCCTCCAAGGGCCATGTGGTAGAGCACTATTGGAGCTGATAAAGACACGATGGCGGTGATGTCACCATGACGTGGCATGTTGATCTGTCATTTTTAGGGTCCTATGTCAGCATATCCAGGTGACACGTGTCACCAATAGGGAAGTGACATGTGGAAGTGATGATGCCACTAATCGACTATCGACGATCAGTGTAACAAGGAATCATTCTGTAGTGAAACCTATGATTGTGATCATACAATGAAGGGGTTCTGACAAGGGGGTTGGCTCATGGTCACATAAAGAACCGAAGAGCCAAGGGATAAGCACAAAAGGTGGTGGGGGATCAAAAATCAGTGAAACCTGAGATCGCATCACTCCAAGTTACGTCCCTGGGTGCAAAATGCTGATAAGAAACCTTTGATATAAAATATGAGCCCCTGGTCACAATCCTCATTCCTATGACACAAAAACACTAAAAGGGGTTAAACCATAGGGGGCCAAAGGAGATCGGTGTTCAGAGTTTATAAAGCTTGTTCAGTTTTAAAGATCTCGATCTCTAAGCTCTGATACACTTGTATTAATCGTTTCACAGGGCATGTATGGCTTCTATAGTGTTCCACATGAAGTTAAGGAGATAGATGAGTTGGCAGCAATGTTCAAAATCTATTGTGACCGACATGGGTGATCGCTCCCACTTCTTGAAAGAGAATATGCGAAACTGTTAAGACCAAAAGCGAAAGGGAGCTAGCCGAGAGAGCATGAGGTATAAGGTAGAAGAAACTTGGTTGGACCAGAGGCCAACAAAGAGATTTGCGTGGAGCTATTTCTACAAGACCATCATTTCAGTTCACTTAATTCTATTTTGTTATTTTTGATTGATATTGGTTTTCTGTTTTATTTCCAAGAAAAGTATCTTTCTGTTGTAATAATTGGAGGTGACAGAGCCATCACATCAAGACATCTGGTAATGTAGGCAGCTGTAAGCTTTAGCTTGAGATATTTTTTAATTTTGATGTTCTCCCTCTCCTTATAGAAGGGAGAAAGAAACACTTAGAAAAGGTTATAAATCCTAAATATTAACTACATGTTATTTTTGACACTGTATGACTTCAAGACTTGCATCTTTCAGAATATTAATGAAATGTTGGTGATTCCTACATTTGAGTACTACAATATGTTCCCTCTCTATTTAAGTTCCATTATGTTCACATTACCTCTTTGATTTCACGTAATTGTAGCTTCCAGAAATATTTCATATGTTCTTACAGATTCATTTGTATTGACTTGTTAATGCACATTCTTATATGTAGCTTTGGAATTATATCTTTAAATAACGCTCCATGAATCATAGCACCCAATCTTATTTCATCCATTATGTATGTCTTTAACTCAGATAAGTGTGGAATTCTTGAGGTTTCAAACTCTATATGATGAGTTATTATATCTCCTTTTCTTCTTTTATTGCTCTGCAAAAGCTGACTAAACTGTAGGTCCACGAACTACTCGGCCTCCACTAGTTCATACATATATTTCTATGAATTGTATTTGTGATAGAGTACCGGAAATACATGTCTTATGTCCTTGGATGAATGAAACAAGCCATGTTGTTTATTGTATGTATTTACATATGTTTATAATTTTTTTGTGATGTCTGTATTTTCTTGAAAATCATATCAGGCACATAAAATCTAGATGTTAATAGGCACTGGTCTTGTAAGCAATTCGAGGCTGTCTCTGGAAGCAAAAATATCTTTTGGCACCATTGTCGGGGAACATATTGAAGGATTTTTCCCTTGGGATATGATAAATTAAGCACTCTTTGTGTAGATGAGAAAAGATGTTTTAATTGCATCCTCATCACCTTGGCAACTCCACAAATTCCATTATCATTTATCATCCTGGCTTTTAAAATGACTCACACTCACTCAGATACCTCTCAGCAGAAAACCCCTTTTATATATGACCCAGAGAAATTAATTTCAGGAGATTCTGGAAGGAGAAAAATCCTACTACCTGTGCTACTGTCTCATCATTCTTTGAAGCTTCCTCCTCTAGCTCCCAACATGCTATCATCCACTACTCATACTTTACTCCTAAGGTCCTTACATAACCTATAGAATATTAGCTAGGGCATTGTGCCCCCGAATCAAAGATTAAAGAGAAGGAAATCTGGGTTACAACTCCTTTGGTTTCATTTCCTCCTCCTCCTAAGATTGAAAAAGGTAAAGCTATTGGGATGGGGTCCCTGGGGTCAATTTTGTAATATCTTTTTGTGGTGAAGGTAAAGTCTCCACGAAATGTGGAAAGAAGAGTGTGAAGCTAAGTATAATCAAAGGGGCTTTAGTCCCTTAGTTAGGTAGGTGATAGAGTTGTTTTGAGACCCACCCATGGTCCATGGACCATGGAATTGTAAAACAAATTCTATAAGTAGTTTAGTCATAGCAAGTCTTAGGAATAACGTTAAGTGTAGAATCATTATAAGGGAAAGGTGATAAGGCAGGAAAGGTCCATTTCCTTTACTTAGGTGGAAGGGGAAGGCTCCTATATCTGAGTGCATGGAGACCTTGGTATGTCTGCAGCTAAGTGCGTAGGGTCAAAGAGTCTATATCTGAATGCTTATACTTCTTATAGTTACTTCTGTAAAGTTTATGTATTTTCACTCTGTAATCTGTTTTATGTGAATTAATGGCTATTTTTTGTGCGAAGCTGGTAGATCTCTAATATTTCTGAATGATAGGTACAATTAAGTACCTTCACAAAGATTTGTAAGTCATTTTGATAGAGTTGCAATAGTTGAGGGTTGGAAGGAATAGATCTACACGAAGGTAGATCTAAACCCTAGGAACCTTAGGAAACCATCACATAGGCCTCTGGATGCTGAAATCTAGTTCTAGCATCCCCCAATACTACTATGGGTGAGACTACAACCTGCGCTACATAGGTTTTTTCCTAAAGGGCCAACTGTTAGGGTTTTGTTGGTTGGCACAATTAAAGGTGAAAGTGGGTCAGGTCCCATCAAGCCAACAAATGGTTCCATTGTCAGCACTGGGATCAATTTGAGGAATGTGTGATGTCGAATAAATGGTTACCTACTAAGAAAGAAATTGAGAAGTGGCTCGATCAGAAGGAACACACATTTGCAGCTCAAAAGAACATAAACCCATGATTTCTCAAAGAAAAATGGTTGAATAGATACCTATACTCAGGAAAAACCACTTTTTTCTTTTTTTTCTCCCTTGCAAATTGCATGAGTGTCTATCTGAACTAGTGGATAGTTAGGGTATGTGGAGACTTGGTGACCCTATTGTGTGGACTCAAGAGCTAGTGAGGTGCTTGGAAGCTTCAAAAAATAACATCATGTAGGCTCTTCATCACTGGATTGATCGTATCATAGGAGGATTCATCATTGAGTTCACAATTGATACGACCATCATCTATAGTAAAGCAGAGCACAGGCTCTTCAAGAGATTGCGATGTAATTATTTAAAATCTCTGAAAACTTGGATTAAGATGCTGTTGTGTGAAAAAATGGTTATGTAATTGCCTTGATGTTTGGGACTACACAAAGTGGAAAACCCTGAAGAAGGAACGAATAATCGGGCTCTGAATATAGTCCGCTATTGGGATCCTCATCAAGCGATGACGAAGGGACTATTCTAAATACACCACAAAGTGCACTGCAGTTGGTAAGTCACGGTATCCTAAGGACTCCTTATCCATCCACTCCAGCTCCACTACATACACCTAAACCTTCACCTCCACCATTCAACATGGAAAGTGCAATGAAGATGATGATCTTCAAAGGGGTAGGGAGCGAAGAATCTGAGTAGTTCTTGTTTGTTGCAAATGATGTGACCCTGGTGAAAGAGCGCACTACACTTAACCGGTCCGCGACTATGAGGAGGATGATGATTTGGATCAAATATACAATATTACTACGTGTGATGAAGATTGGATCAATCCCACTATGGATGGATGGATGACGTGGGATAGAGACAACTTTTGTACCTCAGACTTAGATGAGGATCTCGAACACTGGTAGAATAAGTTGCTTAAGGTCTCTATGCTATGTTGCAATATGATGACAAAATCGTTGCGATGCATATCTACAGAAGTAAGAAAACTTCTCATTATGATGGCTTAAATGAGGTTAATCTCTTTTTGGATGAGTTTGAAAGGGAGGTGCCCAAGGAACATTGATTCTAGGCACTTGAATTGGCACTATGCACTAGGCCTGCCCGATGGTGGGGTATGCATAAGGAAAGCTTCGCTGACTAGAAGGAATATAAGCACATGATGAAGCCGAGGTTTGGATACGTTAATACCCGGATGACTGAGAAATATAATGGAAGGGATGATCCATGTGAGCACTTGGTGTGTTGGATTAAAGATTTTGGAGAAGAGCCACAACTAAAGTGGGTGAATATCTTTTGTCACACTTTATATACTATTCCAATGAATTATTATTTAGAAATAGAGCTACGCCATGGGAAGGCTGAATGAGACATCTTGAGGGAGAGATTCTTATTAACTTTCAATTTTGAGGATGGATTTGAATGCATTGATGAAGCTCTACAAGAGATTAAGGTTGTTATCTTTAGAATGCATGAAGAACCAATGGAAGGGGTCCACCTAGACTGGAGTACACAAATGTGCCATGTGCCCAAATGCTATAATGTAACTTCTGAAGTAGAAGAATATGATCCAAGAAAAATCAAGATTCCAAGGACTGAGGGACAACGAGAGGTTGAAGGACCTAAAGTGGAGAATCCTAATATATTAGAGCCTTTGAAGACCAGACAAGTAAATATTGTGTCCGAAGCATAGCCGAACTTTGCACAGACAGGCAATTACTGGGATGAAGATACAGGTGATAAGGTTGTGGAGCTACTACATGAGTACCAATACTTGTTTCCTACTAAGTTCTTCAACCTAAAAGGAATAGTAGGGGATCTAGGTGTCATGATGGTCACTTTAAAGCCTGATGTGAAGCCTGTAAAATAGAGGCCCTATCTATTGAATCCTAAGTATAAGGAAAAGGTGTGCAAAGAGCTCGATAAAATGTTGGAAGCAAGAATCATTGAGTCAGGAGAAAAATCGAATTGGGTGAGCCCTATGGTGGTTCAAGAGAAGAGGTAGCAAGCCAAAATCAGAATATGAGTAGATGTGTGAAAGCTTAATGATGCATGTGTTCATGACCCATTTCCAACACCATTCACAGATGAAATTTTAGAGAATTTTGGAGGACAGGAAGCTCATTCATTCATTGATGGGTTCTCAGGGTACCATCAGATTAATATCGCGGTAGAGGATCACAACAGGACAACCTTCGTCACAGAATGAGGATGTTTCCAATATAAAGTGATGCCATTTGGGTTGAAGAATGAACCCGCAATCTTTATAAGAGTTGTAATTTTTGCATTTAAATAATTTATCCATAAATTTATCAAAGTATATTTTGATGACTGGACTATGTTCAGATTGCTAAAGTGCCATGTTGCAAGTCTATGCCTGATGCTGGATACTTGTCGCAGATATCAAATTGCGCTGAATTTGAAGAAATGCATATTTTTGTCCCATACGAAATCTTGCTAGGTCATGTGGTCTAGAAACAGGGGTTAATGATAGACCCCACGAAGATAGTAGTGATCGTCAATTTATAATTTTCAAGGAATGTAAAGAAGCTATGCATGACGTTAGGGCACACTAGTTATTATATAAAATTTATCAAGGCTTATGCTTAGATAACCATGCCACTGGAGAAGTTACTAAAGAAGGATGCGACCTTCCACTAGGATGAAGAGTGTCAACACAGCCTAGATGTCCTAAAGGAAAGGATGGTGCATGTCCCTATCTTGGTGTTCCTAGACTGGAAGAAGGAGTTTCACGTTCATGTGGATGCTTCCTGCATTACGCTGGGTGCAGTACTCACCCAAACAGGAGAAGGCGAGATTGATCATCTGATAGCCTTCACAATAAGGAAACTGTCTAAGGCCAAGAAAAATTATTCAACTACAGAGCATGAAAGGGTTGCAGATGGTCTACGCATTGCATAAATTTCAACATTACTTATTAGGCATGCATTTCAAAATGTACACATATCACTCTACTCTCAAATACCTTGTCAGTAAGCTTGTGTTGGGGGGGGGGGGGGAATCTTTAGGTGGTTACTACTATTTTAGGAATATGATTTTGAAGTGATTATGAAGCCTAGACATTTGAATCTGGGTCCAAAATATCTATCTAGGATTGAGACAGCTGAAGAGCCAACTAATTTAGATGAAGGATTACTAGATGCATAGTTATTTGTTGCATGAGTAGAAGATGATCATTTTGCAGATATAATTCAATTTCTAACTACTATAATAGCTCTAGAAAGGTATTCTACTCAGTAGAAGAAGGAACTTGTGGTCTGCTCTGCTAACTTTTGTGTGGTAGTGGGACACTTGTATAAGATGGGTATTGATGAAATATTGCACCGATACATTCTAGAATTTAAACGATCTAGTATCCTCACTGAAGCACATGGAGGAGTCGTGGGTGGACACTATGCATGTAGAGTGACCACACTAAAGATCTTGCACATGGGTTTATGATGGCTAACAATGCATAACGATTCTAAGGCATACTGTAAGGTATGCGACGTTTGTCAAAGGACTAAAGAGATGAATTACCATTAAATCCTCAAACTTCATTACATGTGTTTGACAAGTGGACTATTGACTTAATAGGTTTGATACAACCACCAAGGAAGAAGACAGGCATGAGGTACATTATTAGTGCGACAAAGTATTTGACAATATGGGAAGAAGCACAACCAGTGAAGGACTATATTGCTGCTAGAGCTGCGAAGTTCCTATTTGATTATGTGTTGACCAGATTTGGATGTGTAAAGATATTGATGAGCGATAGGGGTACACAGTTCCTTCATGAAAATATTTCTAAGATTCTTGAAGAATTTCAGGTGTATCATCAGAAAAGTACACCTTATCACCCTCAAGAAAACAAAACAATTGAAGCATTTAATAAGATCCTCGAGAACGCATTGACTAAGGTCTGCAACACATAGAGGAACGATTGGGATGTGCGCATACCAGTGGTACTATGAGCATATAGGATGATGTGTAAGAAGCTAACAGGACAAACCCCGTTTAGGCTGGCCTATGGGATATACGAATTCATGCCAATGGAGTATATTGTGCTAAGTCTGCGGATTGCAACATTGACTGAGATGGTTGATCGTGAGACTATGGAAGTGTTAGGTCCCTATACTAATATTGTAACCCCTTATTGTTATTAGTGCCTTTCATAGGTACTATAGCTAAAAGAAGACCAATTTCTTACCAGATTTCACCAACATGTGTAGAAGGAACATGAGAAGGCCTTTCATGATAGGCATATTAAGTTGCACACCTTCAAGATGAATTATATCATGTTGCTATATCATAGCAAGTTCACAAAGTTTCTGGGAAAATTTCAAATGCACTGGTTAGGGCCATATGTTGTTAAGGAAATCACGAATGGTGGAACATTTCAGCTCGCGAATCTAAATGGGGAACTGTTCCCGGGAAGAGTCAATGGAAGTCAACTGAAGTTGTATCAAGGAGAATCTACCCCTGTGGGATGACTATATGATGGCAAGAAAATCTTAGTACTCCAGGAAACTGCAAGGAGGTATGGGACTATAAACTATACTACCCAAATAAAGGGAAAATGAAGTAAGAGGGTTGCGCGAGGAAAGCAAGCAATGTGCCAGGAGGAGGTGCGCTAGGAAGGTTGTGCCATGGAGGATGGTGCTACACAATTGGGTCCAAAAATAGCTGTTAAGTGCACTGTAGCTAATTGGATGGCGAAAATCCCATTAGGAGGAGCAGGTAGGTGGCATTTATGGTGCAAATCGATAGAAATCTTATTCCAAAGATACATTTATGATTAGAATTTAGATGGAATGGTTGGATTTGAATTTGAAATTGGCTATAAATCTAGCATGTTGGGCTACAGTCAAACACTTTTCCTTCCAAAAAGTACTTGCAAGCTATGTTGTGTGAAATGTTTGAAATGAGAAGATTGGGAGGCACTTCTTTCATGACCAGGGTTAGATAGGTTGCTTGAGTGGAATCAAAAATCCTTATTAGACAATATGACTGGAATCAATCTTGCAGAAGTCACCAGTTTTGAAGTCACTGCCTCTGACACCATTGTATCTAATGTCACAGCCCCTAAAATTGCATCAATGGAAGCTATACCATCTATACCTACGATGTTGAAGTTGCCTAAGCCAAAGAAATCTGCTGCTAAGGAAAAGAAGAAGAAACCCCAAGCAGTTCTGGTGAGGCAGTCACTAAGGAAGAATCCTATGGAGGTTCGGTAGAAAGGGAAGATGGATAAGGAATAACAACCATATGAACCCCTAGATTTTCATGAGGAGGAGCTTTGTGACAGGGTTGAAGAGTTGGATGCTTAGGAGGGTAAGCCTATAACTACGCTCCTGGATTATATCCCTCCATGAAAGGGCAAAGAGAAGGTAGCCAAGGATCTAGATTCTAGAAAATTTATGGTCTCTACCCTGCTATTACTAGAGAAAGTGTTATTTCAAGGCATGTAGTTAGGATGTATCCCTGCACTAAAAATGGAGGATTGGGATCTCACTGATCACAAGAAATTCAAGCATTTGGCAACAAACAAATATCTTGAAAATATATATTATGAGGAGACTATGAAGTGGATCACAACGGTTGAGAATGCCGGGTTGTTGAATATTTTATGGGTACCACACTTTAGCTGAACCACTATCAACATGGTGTGCATAGGCCAACTGCTTGTGCTAGTGCATGATGGGTGTCTCTGGCTGGGAGAGCCCATCCCCATCACAGATATGTTGATCCACCATATCACAAGGTTCCCTACCTAGGGTTGTGTTATATAGGAAAATGACCTCCTCATCAACTCATAGGACAAAGATATGATGACTGAAGGATTGATCAAGTTCACAGGCCTAGTTGTCAAGCTAATGTTGTCTAGACACTATCAACCTGCTTTATAAAGCTTCTTAGAAAGCTTAAGGGTGCATTAGTGCCTAGGCTAACTCTACTTGCTACCTCGGGAACAACATTAGTGACCCTACATTAGTTTCTATGGGTCAAAGGAGTGAATTGACTGAGAAAATATCCCTAGATTCTCTCCTATGTCAACTCATAATAGTAGGGAAACATTAGAACTCGACTTGTTTGGGGGTATTTCTAATTCCTAATGCAGTATGAAAACGGGAAAGAGCACTAAAGCATGGAAACATCACTACTTTTTCCTAATGGAACTCATGAAGGACTTGGAAAGCCTAACCCTACATGTTATATATGCAAGACCTGGGACATTGTGAAAGGGGTCGAAACATTTGAAAGGATTGCCTATTTGGCTGTTGAGCAGAGTCTCTCAGACTAAAGCATTAGAAGAGGTTAAGAAGGGAGAGAGAGGGAGGATCTGGAGAGGTAAGGGAAGACTGTTGCAACTGATGGTTGTAATCACTCTTTCTACATCAATATAGAACTATAGTTGTGTTGTCCACTCTATGATCTTGGTAGTATAACTTGTTTATATGTTGATCTAATATCTTCTAACATGAATGGCTTAGTTATATTCAACTAGATATCTTTTATATGTTCATGTATTTGTTTATTAAGGTTTTATGTTGTGATATTACGCTTGACTTTGATATATGCAAGTTTTGATCTGGAGCCAGCTCAGGGGTCTTTCGCCTAGCTGCATAGCGCTCTCCAACAACACCACACTAAGACTTGAGGTAATAATTCCTTCTCGCTTTGATATTCATTTTTTAAACGTAGATATGCATGTATCTTTGTGACAGTTGTAGCTCATCTGACTGTCTGCCAAGGATCCCAAGAAGATCCTTAAGGGTTTTCTACATCACCAAACACCCATGCATTAATCCCTATAGTGGAATTGGCGACGCCACTGGGGACTACACTTAATTCTTTATTTTTCCCAGAAAGTTCCTAGATCTCTCTTTCTTCTATGCCTTCCTGTACTTCTTCATTCCCTTTCTGACCACTCAGGACCATACACCACCCTTCTCTCAGTGCTAAGCCCTAGATCTTATCCCCACAACCTATTTTTTGAGTGTTATTCCTCACTAATGCAGGTTACTAGTGAAGACAGTGCTTTATAAAGCATTTTTCCTTCAAAAGCAAAGTGTTGGTGATGAAACTAACTCGTTGTAGTGTTATGAAACCAGCTGAAGAAAAAGATAGAAAAGATAGATCAACGCCTTAAAATTCAGCCTCTTCGAGGGGGCAACCTCCTTTACATTACATAAATGAAAAATTCTTGGATGATACAAATGATAAAACCTCCTTTCTATATATAGGAGTCTAAGGCATCACAATATAACCCAGCCGACCTAACAATAATAATATAAAGCCACAAAAATAACAATAGAGGGATTCTATGGGGCACAGTATTAACAATATGGGGACAATAGGGGCACAACAATATTAATAAGGGGTACAACTACAATAGTAATGGGGTAATCACTAGTATTATAGGGACCCAACAGATAATAAAATTGATCATCTAATTTACACCCTTAAATTGGACTAACATTTTTGTTATTATCAATCCGGAATTTGTGAACTTAGAAGCACACCAAAATCTATGGTTTAGAGACTAATTTTGAAAAATTAACACTTTAACTAGCTTGAGATCTTGAGCATTGTTACCAAACAAACTTCAAGCTCCCTTACAAGAGATGGAGTCAAAAAGCTTTCATTGATGAAATCAACACTTTTAGACCATCAATTACTATCAATCAAATAATTAATTAACCAAATTTAAACCATCCAATCACACATAAGCAATTTGACCAAAATGAGCAATTTTGACAATTTTAACCATTGAGAATGAAAAGAATATCAAACTCCTTTACAGGAGGTCACTTCATAATACTTCTTGTCAAACATAACAACAACTATTATTGTCAAATAATACTGAAATGCATAATAAATTAACACAATGAAATCACAACAAAGTAAAAGATTATACAATACAATGAAAAAAACAAGTGCACAAGTTTGGCAATGGGGACCCTCCATGCTCTGCTTGCACGGTTAAGTTGAAAACCAACTAAAAGAACTTGGAAAATAGACTAAGCATCATCCATTAAGCACAATGAAGACATGCGGAACTTTGAATCAATTGACTTCAACCAAGTAGTAATAGTTCATAAAACATAACATGGCATAATATGTCTTTCTATCTCAAATCCTACATATTTATACAAGTGTTTTTGTAACCAAATGAATAAAAATGCTCAAATATATTTATAAAAATCCGAGATGAAGGCTAAAAGGTCGAATTCATCCTTTTTATCACCAACTTTGGTAGAAATACCTCAAAATCCAAAACTACCCTAATTTTGTGCTCAAAATAGGGGATTTTCTGCATAAATGGCCTAGTTTGACCAGCGTTGACTGAGCACCTCCATGAACTTTTTCGGGAGCAAAATAAGAGTTTCACCATCATTGTACAATGATGATTACCCAACAACTTTCGGATTTCGCCCAACTGTCCTGCATATATGAAAACCATGCAACTATTACGGGAAGTTGCAACATCTTGTAATTACTGCTAAAATTTTAATTTTAAAGCAAAGCTTCATCAAAATTTAAATCATTCAAAGTAAATGACAATTGTACCTGATTTGATTAATTTCAAGGATTTTATGGATGAATATGGGAGTGGAAAAAGGAAAATGAAGGAAAAAATGACTTATGTGGTCAAAATAAAACACCAAAAAGTGATACCTAACATTCCCTCAAGAGGAAGTCATTGCATGTCCTCATGCACAAAAAGTGTCCCTGTGTCCCTGTGACTATTTCTTTGCTTCCTTTGCTTCCTGCAACAAAATGTCTACATTGGTCTGGGCCATGTGAAGAATTTATATGCCTGTTTGGAGATTAGAATTTCTCTCTTTCAACCTCTGATTTATCTTCTTTAATTTTCCGTTTTCCCATTGAATTCTTTGACTTTGGATTTTCAACTGTTTATTTTCTTGTTTCAAGTGCCTTTCAAGAACCTCCATTTCCTTTACAGTCCTTTTTAGTTCTTAATTTTCTTATCCTTCTTTGAAGTTGTTTTCTCTTTTATCTTTTCTGGAATTATGGGTTCTTGTTCTTTCATTGACATCTCATTTGCCATCTCCTCGTCTTGTCTTTCTCTTTCTTCTTGTTCTTCCAAGGCCTGCAAATAGTCATATTGATACTGTTGTGCTTCATCATTCTCCTCTAGAGTTTGTCCTTTCTGAGCATGTGGGCATTTCTTGGATTTCCTTTCATAAGTATAGAAGATCTTATCTTTTTCTTGTAACTTCTCCTTTTCCCTTACCATACTTGTTGTTTTTATTTTCTTGAAGGGCGGTTTTGAGCTAGTTACCCTTGGAAGGTTTTCCTCTTTTTCATCATTACTTGGGACAAAAATATGTTCCTCTTCTGAATCATCTTTCCTCTCCTCAAAATCATTACTTGTTATGAATTGTTTCCATGCAAAGTTCTATTTTTGAAGCTCATGCATAATGATTATTTTTATTAACCCATGATGATAAAGACTCTTTTCTGGATTACTGTTTTGTTTTTGCACTCCTTTAGCCATCTTAGTGGGACTTTGCAACAAGTAGTAAGGCATATTGATTTTGCAGTCACCTTTCAAGTGTTGTAAGAGTTTGACATGATATAAGTAGATTATACTAAACCTTCCTTCACATTTGATAAATTTTTGAATGATATATACCATCTCATCCCAAGGATGCATTAGCCAACTTCTAGAGATTCCTTTTTTCCAATTGACTGCTGACACTCTAGATGTACAAATGAATGATGCCCATGACTTATCTTTCCATTGTTTGGTTTTAAAGTACCTCTCTCCTACGTGAGGAAGGCAAGTGATTTGTGCCATGATATCTTCTAAAATTTTTGTTGATTTGGGGTAGCATCGGATGTGCTCTAGCCACGAAAATTGGTGCAGAGGTTAAAGCACATGAGATATCCAAGTCTCAGAAATGGTTTGGGAAAAATCTAACTAGTTTGGAACAATGTTTCAAAACTCCAACTCGGCCGATGGTTGACTCCAACTCGGTATCGACTCGGTCGGCTTGATTTCAGTGACTCGGTCATTGTAAAAAATACATTAAATATTTATTTTTTAATTAAAAAACATAATTTTAAATATTTTCATTCATGTTTCCAAACACACAGCATTAGAATATAGATAGAAGACAACAAGTAGGCTCATGAATATATCCATTATATCAAAATGGCACCCAGTGCATTGTCCAAAGCTCATGAATATATCCATTATATCAAAATGGCACCCAGTGCATTGTCCAATACATACATGATCATGATATAGAGATCAAAACAAAAACACATAACCAAGGAGGCTAGAAATGGCCTCTACAACAAAAGTAAACTGTGACCAATACTACTGGAGTAGCTAGAGGAGCCGAGATCATGTGGATCAATCTCTGGATCAGAGTCAGACAAGGGGCCCCATGGCTCCTCCTCATCATCATTTCCAAGTGCAACTGTAGAAGTGGTAGCACGAGTAGGCTATGCAACAGCTGCAAGCTGAGATAGACGAGATATGCGCTTTTGTCGTGGTTGAGTAGAGGAAGCGCTTGCAACTGGAGGACTTACTAGCTCTGAGGCTGAGGCTGGTACAAGTGGATTAGGATCTGCATTCAATTGAACGTTATGTTCGAGTGATGCTATCATTTGTAATTCATAATCCATATCCTCATCAGAAGCAAACTCTCCTGGATGACTCTCCACTACCCAATCTGATGTTGGATCAATGTCTTCCAACACAATGGGATTTGAATCAGGTCTTTTGTTCAGCAATTGGTTGTGCCTGAGCCGGAAATTGTATTGGACATATACTAGATCATTTAACCGTTTTTGATCCCAACGATTTTTCTTCTTTGTGTCAATCCTCTCAAAGACAGATCAATTGCGCTCACACCCAGTAACATTGCGAGTTTGACTCAAAATATGAATTGCAAACTTCTGCAATTCAGGACAATGGCTACCAAAAGCCTCCCGCCATTGTGTTGCAAAAAACATACGAGTGTAATGAGTTAGCTCAACAAAATTACAAATTATATCCAACTTTCAAATTATAAATGATTTAACAAAATAAGTATTAAGAATTTGAAAATTGAAATTTTTGTTTACCTGGCTCATCTGCTTCCCTTGCAATCTTTGCTAGGTTCCTCCCAAACGTACCTGAGGCAGTGCTGAAGGTTGTAACCTGTCTGTGTGTCTCCAGCTGATCACACTCCAATGGGATCATTCGATCAATGCAGTCAATCAATCTATCTCTAACTCCCCCCTTCAAAGCTCTTGTTGCCTTAGCTTTATAATGATACAGTGGGTTTAAAAAATACCCAGCTGCATGTATAGGGCGATGGAGTTGATTGTTCCATCTTTCATCAATGATTGCCCAAATGGGCCCATACTTAGCCACTTTATCCTTGTATACCCTCTTTATTTGCTCCTTTGCTTGATCCATAGCTTCATAAATGAAGCCCATAGCCAATCTTTCCCCATCCACCAACTGTAACACCTTACCCAGTGGCTCAACAAGCTTCACAATCTCTGTTGCCTTTCTCCAAAATATTTCTTCTTTAACTTTCTTTTTCAATTCTTTGCCTTCTAGTTTGTGAAAGCATAGATTGCAATGTCAAAAAATGAGTAGCAAATCTAGTGATGGTAGGCTTAATAATATCCTTTCCCCCTGTGTGTTTCCTCATCAGGCTCAAAATCCATGAATGATTGTTGATAAATTTTGTTATGCTTTTGGCATGATCTACAATGTTTTTGACCCAATCTAATTGCCAATATTCTCAAGCATGAGGTCTATGCAATGTGCAGCACATGGGGTCCAAAAGATGGTTCTGTGTTTTTCCTCTCAACAGTTTACCAGCAAGAACATAGTTAGAGGCATTATGTATGATGACTTGAACAACATTAGCCACCCGCACCTCCTCAACAACCTCATCCAATAGTTGAAACAACAATTGTCCATCTTTTACCTTATCAGATGCATCAACTGATTTTGGAAACATGGTTCCCTGTGGGCAAAAGATAAGAAAGTTTATGATGGTACGGTTTCTTTGATCAGTCCATCCATCTGACATGATGGTACATCCTGTTCTTGCCCATGAGTCCTTGAAATCTTTCAAATACCCACTAATGGAGGAAATTTCTTTTTGCAAACGATATCCTCTTAGCTCATGCATAGTAGGGCCTTTGAAGCCTTTTCCAATAGCTTGTATGGCATCAAACATAGGCTCATAATATGGTGTACGAGAAGCATTGAAGGGGATATCAGCATCATACCACCATCTAGCTATGTAATCACAAGCAGTCTCCCTCAATTCTTTCTTCCAATGGTCATCTAAAGTGGGCTGCATATGACTTCTACTAGCTTGAGGACCATGTGCATCTGATGGAGAGGAGGGAGTGAAATAACTATTGATATTCATATCACCCTTTTTCATTTTATTCTTTCCCTTTTCTTGAATAGACTCAAAAGAGGGAGGAACATATCGGAAGGGGTTGGATGCATCAGTACACGGGATAGAGGAAGAACCCTCAAAATCAAAATGGGGGTTGGTAGCCAACATTTTTTGTATATTCCTCTTCCTCCTAATTTCAACCTCTAACTCTTTTTGCCTAGCCTTATTTTCTTTAAACTTCTCAAAGCTGGCTAACAAATCCATCCTAATCACCCCAATTTCTGGGGAGGTACATGGAGTAATTTGGCCTATAATCCTCGCCAAGTGTTGTTTCAGCCTATTAATGCCCCCAAGACCTTCCTTAATTTTCCTATGGCAAAATTTGCAATGCATTTGACTATCAATCATTTCAACATATGCCCAAGCAACATCTTTCACTCTAGGTCCAATTTTTTGACTTGGAAATGAAAGCAAATAATCTGAAAATAAAAACAAAAAAAAGCATTGATTCAATGTTCATTTCTTTCACAAAAAAAACTCTTTTCAATTTTCAGATTTGCACATAAAATTCAATAAGCAAAATTAGATTTTTATAAGTGAAAAAAATACCTTCCAGGCACATACTGCCTCCTTAAGGTTGTTCCAAGAAACCAACTCCTCAATGGCAAATGCTGCTCCAAATGGATGTCCAAGAAGCTCCTCACTCTAGCTACAATGCTTGCCCAAGACTCCTCACTGCTGCTCCAAAAACAAACTCAAAAACTCCTCACAAACTCTCACTGAAATTCTCACTCAAATGCATGAGATGTTGTGAGGAAATGAGAGGGGTTGGGTGGGTTAAATAGGGTTTAGGAGAGGGGAATGGACCCCAAAGACAAAATATACAAAATACAATCCGGTTTGGAGTCCCCCAAAAGAACAAATTAAAAAAAAATTCATTGTTTTTCATGGTTAACGAGCCGCTATTCCAACCCGGTCGAGTTAATGCGGATTCAGCCGAGCAGGCCGGGTTAATACCAAGCCGACTGAGTTGTTAGACAACCCGACTAGCTCGGTATTAACCCGGCCGGCCGAACCGTTTCCTAGGCCAAGTAAAAAATTTGGGCTCTGGCTCAGACCAACTCCGCTGAGTCGGTCGGTTTTGAAAACATTGGTTTGGAAGATATTAAAATAATTAATATTTTTAATGGAGTCCCTAAGTCTGAACTTGGGAAAATAAAATATTAATGTGAATTAATATAAAATTGAGTTAGAATGGTCCAAAAGTCATGGATCAAGCCACATCTAATCTTAGCCATTAATTAGGGATTTAATCTCGGTCGTTGATGGACCAACGAGAAAAGTATAAGAAAAGGCTTGAGGGTCAGTTGGAGAACACATTGAAGGAGACTAGTCAGTTCGAATTCTGGAGCGGGGTTAGCTGAGAAATTCGAACTAGTGGTCAGGAGAGCAGTAGGAGGCAACAAGTACGAAGCAAAGAGTCAGGATTAGTAATAGAAGACCAATGCAAAGGCAAGAGAGGCAGACGCTGGGGCAGCAGGAGATTGCGCAGTCATTAGAGGACCTGCGTGGGTGACGCAGAGAGGCCCAGGGTTGACGCAGGCAAGCAGGGGCTGACTCAGAGTGTTTGGAAGCCACGAAGAGGTCAGCCAGGCTGACGCTAGGACTGGGAGAAGTGCTGGAGAATTTCTCTGTTGGGTAAGCCAATTTGGCGCTCGGTTGTACTGAAGAATCACTGAATAATAAAATCCTCCCTTGCTGCACCGATTTTCCCACATTGTGTTTTTCCGGGGACTGTTGTCCAAAATATTTGTGTCGATGTGTTGATTCTTGTGCATGTGTTTGTTTTTATATTATGGTGTGATATCCGCAGCAGAATTTATTTTAATGTTTATTGAAGGAATTTCATAAATAACTTATTCAAAATAAGTAGGCAAAGTAAATCAAATGTTGCAGTGATAGAATTTTCACATGGTATCAGAGCGAGTAATCAGAGACAGGAAGGGAAAATCAGTTATGGGTCGAGACCATGATGTAGAGGCATCCACGTCAGGGGACTCGCATAGATTTTTAGAAAATTGCACAAGAGATTTCGATTTCTCCATGTTGGCTTCCAAGATGGAAAAAGAAGTGGGTTGTATGACTAGTTTTGCATCATTAGAAGTATGGTATATAGACAGTGGAGCCTCTTGGCATATGACGAGAATTAGAGAATTTTTCTCCGAGTATCGAGAAGAGATGATGAATTTTCAGATCACCGTGGGGAACAAGGCAAAGTGTACTGCAGTAGGGAAGGGTACCATAGTTTTCAAACAAAATCGGGAGAATGGTTCCGTGCTACAAATGTGCTACATGTACCAGAATTGGGGATGAACTTATTTTCTGTGTTGCAACTTCAAGGCAAGGGCTATGACATCTACTTCATCAAGGAGAAGGTATACGTCAAACACCCAAGTTGGAAAAAGAAAGTACAGATCAAGATCAAAAGTAACAGGTTGTACAAATTACAACTAGAATCACCAATGGCACTAATAGGCAGTCATGGAGACAAGGACTTGAACGAACTATGGCATAGAAGAATGGGACATTTGCACCATGGGGCTCTGAGAATTCTCAGGAGCACTGTAACAGGAGTTCCGGATCTTAGTATGGAACAAGATGATGTATGTAGAGGATGTGCTCTAGGAAAGTATGCCAAGGAAACATTTCCTAGAAGTAAACACAGGGCCAAGAGTGTACTAGGATTTTGATACACTTAAATATCTGCGGACCTATGTCCAAAAAAGCTCTTAGTGGTGCCAAGTATTTCCTGACCTTCATTGATGACCACTCAAGGAAAACTTGGATTTATTTTCTGAAAACCAAGGACGAGGTTTTCTATCGATTCAAATAGTTCAAGGCTCTGGTGGAGAATTTGACTGGGAAGAAAATAAAAGTTTTGTGCTCAGATAATGGAGGAGAGTATGTTGATAAGGACTTCATTGATTTTTGTGCTAAGGAGGGGGCATCAGAAGAGAGTGGACAACTCCGTACAATTCAAAGCAGAATGGAGTAACAGAAAGGAAGAACAAGACTATTGTAGAAGCAGCTAGGGCCATGATGTATGATCAGGATATGCCAAAATTCCTGTGGGCAGAAGCATGCAACACAACAGTCTATGTTCAGTATAGGACTCCTCATCGGGTGTTGGGCAAGATTACTCCAGAGAAAGTTTTCACAGGGAAGATGCCTAAAGTCAGTCATTTCAGCATATTTGGGAGTTTAGCATATTGCGCATACCTGAGGAAAAGAGGAAAAAGCTGGATCAAACTGCGGAAAAGAGATATCTAGTGGGATATAGCGAGAATGCTAAGGCATACAGAATCTATCTTCTAGGGAGCAGGAATGTAGTCGTTCGACGAGATGTAAAGTTCATGGAGGATAGGGCTTTCAGAAAATCTCGTGAGATGCCTTCCGAGTAGTTAAAAGAAGAGTCGTTGGTTAAACCTCTTCAACCAACAGAAGTAAAGAATTCTTCCTTGGATCAGGATGATTCATAGGATGAGGAGGAGCTAACAGAGGCACCTGCTGGCTGAGGAAGAACTAGTAGGGAACTTCATCAGATTCTGCGAGATGCAAAGGACTTCATCGGTGCGCTAAGAAACAATAAGAGGGAGCGAAAACAACGAGGTAGATATCAGGCATTAGTAGCTAAGGATGGGGAGCCTGCCATTTTCCATGAGGCAACTCAACATCAGGTTTGGCTAGATGCAATGGTAGAGGAGTACAACTCCATAATGGTGAATGATGTTTGGGAGGTAGTGCCAAGGCCTCAAGACATATCAGTAGTAGGTTCGAGATGGATCTACAAGATCAAATACGCTACAGACGATAGTGTTGAGAAATACGAGGCATGTTTGTGGCTAAGGGGTATACCCAAAAGGAAGGAATTGACTACGAGGAGACCTTATCCCCGGTAGCCAGGTATACATCTATTAGGACCATGATATCTCTTGCAACTCAGATGGGGTGGGAGATTCATCAGATGGATGTCAAAACGGATTTTCTGAACGGGGTAATAGAAGAAGAGGTATACATTGAACAACCAGAGGGCTTTGAGACACATGAGAAGAAGTCTCATGTATGCAGATTGAAGAAAGCCCTGTATGGGCTGAAACAAACACATAGAGCATGGCATGGTCGAATCGATGGCTACTTGCAGAAGATGGGATTTGTCAAGAGTGACGCGGATCCGAATCTCTACTATCTGGTTATAGAGAATGAGCTGCTAATCTTAGTATTGTATGTGGGTGATCTTTTTCTGACAGGATCATCTAGGCTCACTGGAGACTGCAAGAAGAATCTAGCCACAAAATTCGATATGAAGGATTTGGGACTAATGCATTACTTCCTAGGGTTGGAAGTTTGGCAGCAGAAGGGAGATATCTTCCTTGGGCAAGGGAGATATGCTACAGAAATCCTGAAAAGATTTAGGATGGAGGACTGTAGACCCATGGCTACTCCAATGATCACCAACTGGAAGAAGATTGATGAATCAGAAGACAAGGATGTTGATCCCACCCTATACTTTTAGATGACTATTCTCTGAAGAATGACTGCCCTGTACTTTAGATAACTGCTCTTTGAAAAATGATTGCCCATACTTTGATATAATTTTGGAAAGAGGCAATCCGTGTACCTTCTTTGGTGTTTTAAAAGTAGGACGTAAATGGAAGGAATGGTAAAATGAAGTAATGAATGAGTGAAATGACATGGGTAATGAATGAGTGAAATGAAATTGAAGGGAAAAACTATCATTAATCAAATGAATAAATTACCATTACTTTTAAAATGACAAAAAATTCTCAAAATTAAAGCATTAAAATTAATTTTTCTTATAGATCTTTACTTCCCTTGTCATACTTGGACTCCTTGAATGAAAAGGTTTGCTCTTTTTGAAGTAATTGCGATGGTCCTTGGAATGATTGCAACTAGAGTAAACATACAGGTCTCTTTGATTAAGACAAGATCGCAGTTCCCTCTTGACACTTGCAAAATACATTGTTGATGGTTCTTCTTCAAAACAGGTCCCTCTGATCTTGAAATATAAAAGACCGGTGCAAATGGTTGTAAAAAGATTTACATTAGAAAACTCAAAAATTATTTGCACCTTCCCCTTAGCTGAAGAGTTGACTTGTCCTCAAGTTTGTATGGAGAATTGTTTTATTCAATTGCATAAAGAAAACTTGACATGGAAAAACCACTGAAGTAACTTATTTTTGTGAATTCTCACCAGCCAATGTGACTTCGTTTTCTAATGAAAATTCTGAGCTTGTATTGTGCCAGTTTCTTGGTTTTCACAAGTAAACTCCTTTTTTTACTTTCGTATTTTTATTATTATTAAATTTAAGAGGTAGGTTGGGTAGACACAAGACGGGTGTTTTTCCAATACCTCCATCTCATTTTGCTATGAAATCTGCTACAAGAAATATTATTTGTCTATAGGCTTGTTATATAGGTTAAGCCTATGTCCATTAACCAAAAATGAAATTTGTTCTTCCTCAATTGTCTTGATTTTGACTGAACCATTATCATATATCTCTTGAATCTCATATGGACCAAGCTAGTGAGTTGTGAATTTGGCTTGAAAGTGCTTGAACTTTGAGTCAAATAATAAGGCCCAGTCACCTACTTGGAATTGTTTCCTTTTGATAAATTTATTGTGCCATGTTGCTCTTTGTTGTTGAATGAGTAGGGTATGTTGCACTGCTTGTTGCTTGATCTCATATAATTGATTTAATTGCATCATCCTTTTTTTTTGTGCTTCACCTAGATCCATCCCTAAATCGGCCGCCAATTTGTAAGTATGAATTTGAAATTCAATAGGAAGTAAGACTTGCTTACCATATACTAGCTGATAAGGAGTGAACCCTGTTGTGTTCTTCTAAGTGATTTTGTATGCCCATAGAGCTTCATAAAGCTTTTTCGACCAATCTTTTCTGTGTATTCTAATTGTCTTGGTCATCATTGCTTCTAGGGTTTTATTAGTAGACTCCAATTGGCCATTAGCTTGTGGATGATAGGGTGTAGATTTCCAATGCTTGATTTTGTACTTCTTTGCTATGACTTGAACCGGTTTAGAGGTAAATTGTGTTCTTTGATCTTTTTCAAATGGTTCTATGAGAACTTGTGGCTTCAGTGACATTTTATCAGATGGTACTAGTCTGCCCATCCTTTGACAACTGTCACAACTTTTGACATATTTCTTGGAGTCTTTAAATATGGATGGCCAATATTACCCCAAATTGAGTATTCGGTATGATGTTCTCTTATTTGCAAAATGTCGACCACAAGGTTCGTCATGACAAGGTTTTAAAATTTATAATATTTCATGTTTTCTTACACATCTCCTTATAATAAGGTCATAGCCAATATAGAAAAGATCTCCATTAAGCCAAATGTATCTAACACTTTCTCTAATCACTTTTCTTTTCTCTTTTGATGTAAAATGTGGAGGTAATTTTCTTGTTGATAAATCATTAGCTATATCAGCATACCATGGAGTTATAACTGATATTGCAAATAAATGTTCATTAGGAAAGTTATCTGAAACATGAACAATCTCACCAGGTGTTTTAATAGAGATAGAAAATCTGCCACTTGATTTTCCCTTCCAGGTCTATCTAGGACAATAATGTTGAATTCCTGCATCAATAACAACCGTCTTGTTATTCTGCCATTAGTAATGGGTTTATTCAGCAAATGCCTGATGGCAGAATGATTTGTATGGATGAAGACTTCATAACCTGTGATGTAATATCGAAATTTATTCACACCATGAACTACCACCAACATTTCCTTTTCAGTAACTGCATAGTTCAATTTTTCAGGGGTTAGATTTTTGCTAACAAAATAGATAACATAAGTCATATGATTCTCTTTATGACCCAAAGATTCCCCTATTGCAGTGTCTAATGCATCAGTAGAGATGTGAAATGGCAAAGCCCAATTGGGCCCTCTTAAAATAGGTGCTTTAAATAGTTTTTCTCTGAGATTTTCAAATGCAACTTGACAATTAACATCCCAATGAAATGATACATCTTTTGCAAATAATTTGAATAAAGGCAAGGCTATTTTGCTAAAATTTTCAATAAATCTTCGATAATACCCTGTATACCCAAGAAAACGCACTGCATCTTTTTGATTTGTTGGCGTTGACGAGTTTACAATGATTTGGATTTTTGTCGAATCTACTTTTATTCCAGAAGAGGAAATATGACGACCCAACACTATCTCTTATGTTAACATTATGAAACATTTTTCATTGTTGAGAGATAAATTTGTTTCAATACATCTTTTTAAAACTTTTTTCCAAAATATTGAAGCAATCATCAAAAGTATTTCCATACACAGTGAAGTCATTCTTGTATAAAATCAACAAAAATGGCCAGAACTGCTATTTGAAAAGTAGCTGGTGCATTACATAATCCAAAGGGTAACACATTATACACATATGTATCCCAAGGGCATGTAAAAGTAGTTTTTTCTTGGTTTCCAATGCTATTTTAATTTGATCGTAGCCACTAAATCCATCTAGAAAGGAGAAAAAATGTTTCCTAGTTAATGAATCTAAGACCTGATCTATGAATGGTAATGGAAAATGCTCTTGAAGAGTAGCTTTGTTTAATTTCCTATAATTACACAGACTCCACTTCACATTCCTCTTTGGAACTGCTACTAAAGGAGAAACCCATTGTCTGTTTGACATAAGGTAGATAAATTCTACCTATAATAGTTTTTGCAATTCTTCCTTAACTATCTCTTTCAAGATTGTGTTCATTCTTCGTTGGGGTTGCCTTATAGGTTTAACATTATCATCTGTGTAAATATGGTGAATGCATTCAAGATGGATGCTTTGCATATCAGTTTAATCCCAAGCAAATGGCTTTGAATGTTTCTTTTATAAAGCAATCAATTGTTCTTCTTTTGAAGGTTCGAAATTGTTTCCAATGTTAAGACATTTTTCAGGACTAGTTTCAATTGTTTTGCTTTGAGAATGTGTGATTGAATTAACATGAAAGACAACATTGAATGTTGTTTGCAAAGAATTGATTGTGCAGTTTTCTTGAAAATATTGTTCTAGAATCTAATTTGAAGCATTGTATTGCATAGTTCTTAATTGTTCTGAAATTTCTGGCTCTAAAATGAAATAATCGATTAAATCCTCATTATTCTTTCTCTTAGATCAAAATTTTGATTAATACTTAAGATAGGTTGAATTACTTCTTCCTTTTGTTGTTAATAAAGAAGGTGATTGAGCAGGAGGATAAAATGTTATATGTTTTCTTTCATTTCCATGTGAAATAGTCATGTTTCCTGATCTACAACCAATGAAGGCATCAGTTGTGGCTAACCAAGGTCTTCCTAGAATTAATGGGTGTCCTCCTAAATTTGACTTTGGTTAAAGATCTAAAAAGTCCACTGGATACTCCGAAGAATCCACGTAAACTATGATATCTTCAAGCACACCTTTGGGCACTACTTTAGATCTATCAGTCAATTCCAAAATTGGAGTAGTTGGTCAAATATTTGGCAAATTGAGATATTTCATTGTTTCTATGGTCATCACATTAATAACAGCTCCCAAGTCAATTAAAGTTTTGGAAATTGAAAATTTGTTAATAGAAATTGTCACCATTGGAATTCCAGGATCAACATATTTTTCAATTGTACTATTTGTTGACATGAGGCTAGCTAACCTTTCAATCACATCAATTGTTAGTGGATCGTTCTTTCTTTTGCCAATTTTCTTTATATATAATTCCTTTATTTCCTTTGTATAGATTGGAATATCTTTAATAGCTTGCAATAAAAGAATTTTCACATAAATATTTTTCATTTCATCTAAGACATCAAGTTCAGGAAGAGAAATTAAAGATTTTTGCTCAACTAACTTTTCTGGGAAAAGAGGTGTTTGAGTCATTGTTGTCTTACTCTTTTGAACTTGATTATCTTTTATTACATGTTCTGTGCTAGATTTTTTAGGGCTCTTCTTCTCTTTTATTTGTTTTTCTATGATGACAAGAGAGTCTTTTTGTAAAGCTTTTCCAGATTTTAAGTGAATATTTTGAATAGGAAGGATTGAATATGTAGGAAATGAGATTCCTCCTTGACATTATATATTGGTCTTTCTACTTTATTACTCGAATTTACCACTGGCTGGGCTGGTAATTGAGTTGGTCTGGGTGGTGGTTGGTTAGATGGTAGTTGAAGCTCCTGAGGTTGGGTTAATGGTGGTGCAAATAATGATTGTTGAGGAAATGGATTTTGTTGTTGGGGTTGCCGAAATTGTTGGTATTGAAGAGGTTGTTGAGGATATGATTGATAGGTTTGCGGATATGATTGTTGATTTCGCTGAGATTGTTGAAGAATCTAGGGCAAATTAAGTTAATGAGATTCTTCTTGCCATAATAACTATTTGTGAGGTATTTTTATCTTTTTCTTAATGGCACAATCTTCTCTTGATATTATTAAAGTGTGTCTTCTTAGTTCATCAAATAGTTACCAAAATAAAAGAGACAAGAACACAAGATGTTAGCTTTCTGCCAGGGTCAAAAACTCTCACTCTTTGAGAAGAAAACCCACACAAAATTCTTCTTATAGATATTCCAATCGACAAATAGCAAGACCATGACCCTTGACCTATTAGGCCACTCCAAGACCAAGACACCAATCCTCTTCTTTGGCACTGCTGCTTCACCGAGGTCATCATCACCGCACCTTCACTGAGATATTCATCATAACAACGAGATCATTATCACTGCACCATTGCCACATCTTCACTAAGATCTTCACCTTGTAACTATGTCTCCATCAGGATCATGACTATATCTATACCCAGATCATAATTGAAACTATGCTGAGATCATGACTACATCTAGAAGTATGCCGAGACATAGTGGGTCACTGTGAGATCTTCTCATCACAAATATACCGAGACCATGACTGTGTTTTCTCCCTGTGTTGAGATCTTCATCATCATAAATATGCCGAGACAGAGCGTGTTCTCTCCCTGCACCGAGATCCTCATCATTATAGTACCCATCTGAAGAACAAAGATCTTCTGAGATTGCGAGGTCTTTAGATTGTAGTCACTGTAATTACCCACAAGATTTCAGAGGCATCCGAGTTCTTGCACCTTTTGTGGTGACCCAAGCCGCATATATATAGTGATCTGTGTCTACATTTGAGCCGACATGACTTTTTTAGCTATTTTTGGAGGCCTAACTTCTTTAAGAGGATTGTGCTCATCTTTGGAGGGTTGTTGGACATTTCTATAGACTTGTATACATTGAACATAGGCTCAAGAAGAGCTTCTTCATACATGACATTGACTCTTTGACTTATTAATAAATCCTAAGGCTCTCAATGGGAGCCACTAACAAATAAGCCTTTTGCTCATGAAACCCATGCAACAAGGCATATAAAAATAATTTTATTTCTTTTATTTCATCATTTACAAAGATCATATCATTATGAAGACCGAACCTAGTTACACTTTCTTCAACAAGAGTATGGTTGTTGGTAAAATTGTTGAGGAGGTTGGTTTCCATAAGCATATCCTCATCAACCTTGAGGTCTATTGTGATAACTTTGAGGCATAATTTTGACAAAGACACAGACATTTTTTCATAGTATAGAGACATCATTTCATAGTATGAATAGGTCCTTAGGTTATCATAATAAAACTGGTATGCTCTTCTTATCATTTCCTTTCTGAATTATGAATTTCAAGGACTCTTTAATATTGGGTTTTTATGTCTATTAGTTGACAAATGAAATTGTCAACTAATAAAGACAAAATGACCTTCTAGATATCCAAATTTGATCTTTTGTCAACACTACTCTTTGAAAACCCTTATGTCATACATGTTAGTGCCTTTCCTTGTGAAACTTTTATGCCATAAACAGTGATACTCATGTCCATAAATGCCTTAAACACAAAATGAAGTCTCTGTACCTTATGTGACTCCTCTGTTCTGTACTTTTAGGTGACTACTCTCTGACGAACGATTGCCCATGAAGAATGACTGCCCTGTACTTTAGATATCTGCTCTTTGAAAAATGGTTGCCCATACTTTGATATAATTTTAGAAAGAGGAAGTCCCTGTACCTTCTTTGGTGTTTTAAATGTAGGAAGTAAATGGAATGAATGGTAGGATGAAGTAATGAATGAATGAAATGACATGGGTAATGAATGAGTGAAATGAAATTGAAGAGAAAAACTATCATTAATCAAATGAATACATTACCATTACTTTTAAAATGACAAAAAAGTCTCAAAAGTAAAGCATTAAAATTAAATTTTCTTTCAGATCTTTACTTCCCTTGTCATACTTGGACTCCTTGAATTAAAAGGTTTTCTCTTTTGAAGTAATTTCCATGGTCCTTGGAGTGATCTTTACTTCCCTTGTCATACTTGGACTCCTTGAATTAAAAGGTTTTTTCTTTTGAAGTAATTTCCATGGTCCTTGGAGTGATCTTTACTTCCCTTGTCATACTTGGACTCCTTGAATTAAAAGGTTTTCTCTTTTGAAGTAATTTCTTGGTCCCTGGAGTGATTGCTGCTAGAGTAAACTTACAGGTCCAAGTATGACAAGGATCATTGGTAGGAGCTTCATAAACATCATTTGGCTCAGAGTCTTCAGACTCGGATTCCTCAACCTTATAATATGGTAGAAAAAGCTTAACATGCATAACCAATGATTTTGGTTTGAGTAAAAGGTTTTATCTCCTCAACCTTATAGTATGGTAGAAAAAGTTTAACATGCCTAACCAATTATTTTAGTTTGAGTGAAGAGTACATTTTTGTTAAGGCCATTACAGAGGTGTTCAACAATTAATACCACCAACATCAGAGGAGTTCAACAATCAATAACACCAAGATCAAGGTACATAAAGAGATTTGTACTCTTGTTTAATGCCACTCCCATATCTTCGTACATGATAGAATTCAATGAAAATGTTAATCCTAAAATCTAAAAATTGTTAAGTCTATTGAGTTTGGAGTGGGATATGAAATTCTACTTTTTCCATATGAAGTCTGATAATATTGGAACCACTCTCAAACATCCTAAAACAATTAATGGTGATGTTAAAAATTTGACATTTTATTTTTATCCTTTTACTTTAAGAATTTAACATTACCATTGATTGGTAGCATTGCTAGGGTTGAGTTAGGTTTTTCATTTAGGTTTATGGTTTAGTAGTAAGGTATCAACTAGTTCAAACCAGTTTGGATTGGTTTGGTACCAAACTGGTACAAATCGGTCCACTGATTTAGTTTTGGTGGTTGGTTAACCCCTAGACCTATCCAACACGCTGGTTTGACTGGTTTTGGTTCAAATTGTGCTGGTATTTAAAACTGTGGTCTCCAATGGGCAAGTTTACCCAATGACACTTACAATGAATTTAAATTAAAAAAAATAAAACCTTTAAAATTTGTCTTAATGCTTGTATATTATGGGTTCTTCTTTTGTTTAATTTGTTAACACCATCAACAACAATACAACATCAACGCAACAAAAAACATACACCATAACTCACACATGGCATTTTTTAATTGGAGAATCCTTATAGAGAAGAAACTCTAGAATAACATTAACAAGTCTACGTCCATTTATGAAGCTACTAGTTTGTCTTCACTTGTGTTACATCAACTACTCTCATAAAATGTTGTTCAACAATCTTGGTATTGATTTGGTGGATGGCTAGGAGATATCTTGAGTTCATATAACCAAACTATCTCTCACTAATTCCTATTGATTTTCTAGTGCTAATTTAGACAAGTACAATTATCTGACATCGATAATTACTTCCAATGAGATACAGTGTTTGGCATACTTCAGAACATCATTAAGCAATTACACTTAGAAAATTCAGGAATAAATGTAATAGAACAATATAGATCACAGTAAACAAGCCATGCATAATAGTCATAGACACCAAAATTTTTCACCCAGGAAACCCAAACTCGGTAAAAAAACCTAGCAATCTTTTCTAGGAGAAATTGTACAATTTCAGCAAAAGGTACAATATGATTTTCTAGCCAAACTTGGTCAAACAAACCACAAAATCTAATGCAAGTCAAACTTGGTCAAACTGGCCTAAATTCAGCCTCCTGCAAATTTGGTCAAACAAGCCGAATTTTGGTCTCCTGCTGTTGTCCAAAAGTTCGGTCAAACTGCCTAGTCAAATCATGGTCAAAGCTGCCAAGAATTTGCTCATTCAAAGTGTTATATGGAGTTAGAGATGGAAGGGTTCTGCTAAATTTTGAAGTGCACTAAATTTGGTAGAGGGACCCACAAGTGAAGCTTAAGGTCAATTTACTTTTTCGTATTTTGACTTAGGAAAATTCTAATTTGCCTATAGTTAAAAATAGAATTGATGTCATTCGTCCATTGAGTTTTAATCTTAGCCATTCGTGGAAGATGGAGGCCCAAGTTGAGTTTATAAGGGGATAAGGGGCGTAGACTTAGATAATCATTATGCACTAGAGACTTGTGTTCAACTCATCGAAGAAAGGTTTCCAGATCAACGTGCTAGGGCAGAAAGAGCTGCTGAATTGCCTTAGCGAATTCCTTCATCCACTGTGTATTTCTTTGAGGGCCGAGTGAGCTTGCGCAGGAGGGCCAAATTACCCTGTATGAGTGCATATAGCTACGCATGCAGGGAGGCTGCGTTGATTAGATCTACGCAGATCAATGTGTTGAGGGACAACGAATTGAAGGGAAAATTTCCCCCCTGATTTTTAATAACTATTGAAGATCTTTGTTGAGCATAATAATAAAAAGCACACAAGTTGGAAGGTTTTCCCTAGTTGGGGCTTCTTGGGTAATTTTTGGTGTATTGTTTATTGTGTGCTTATGTTTTCGTTAATTTATTTCTGCTACTATTACTTGTTAGAATACTCAACATATTTAGTAAAAGTATTTGGAGTTTAGTTTTTCAGTTTCTTCATCACATAATTTTTTATTAAATTAGCAGTTGGGTATTAAAAAGCTAACATGGTAGTAGATTCAGTCTCTGTTTGAAGACCAAAAAGCATGTTATTTTCCTTGGGAGTAGCTGAAAGATGCAAAAAAGAGGACACAATTCACTTTGTGGAAGAATGTAACTAGCTTCGGTCTTTATAATCGTACTTGTCAAAATAAAATGTTATTATTAAAGAAAATGACTTATTAAAGCATGGGTTTCATGCTTGGGTCAATGTTTTATAGGTCAAAGTCCCCATTGTGGAATTCTAGGTTTTGTCTTGAGTCATTAGAGTGATTGTAATTTTTATTAGACCTTTCTTGGGCTTTTGTATCATGTAAAAAGAATTATTTTTGAGTCAAAAAGACAAATTGTCACCTCCACACCAAGTCAGCTCTGTCCCCAAGAAGTTGGCCTACATGAGGGCAATTCGACCCAACAAAAAGGCTATATAAGGAGAGACATTCGATCTATTTCACTCACTCACTCAACAAGTTCTATCTACACTACAGAGAAGTAGAAAAGGAGAGTGAAGAAGCTCGAGAAGGATGAAGTTTGTTGGGAAACCCTAAGTCGAAGTTTTGGGCTGTCTTTCTCTCACATGTGCGAAGTTTGCTGGGCAATTGTTGTGGCTGAAAATTTGTCTCTACTGCAGGTCCAAAATTCTGAAGTTGGGGTCAAAGTTCTACTGCTGGGGGGACGAAATTCTGGACTAAAGCTGCTGCTGGGAAGCAATCAGTTGGAGTACTTTGTCAAGATCATCTACTGTAGGGAAGGGATGACTTGGTAGTTGGAGGAAGTCTTTGTCTAGGTCTAAGAAGTCTGGAAGTGTCTCATCTTGAATTGAATTACTGAAGGAAGAGTTCTTGACTGGGTTTTCCCCTTATAGGGGTTGTCCCTTGGTTGTGCGCCTACATCTTGTGTCTCTTGTTCTTGTGATCTTCATACACATATAATTTTGTAATTGCTTGATGAAAGATAATCTAATAAAGAAGTAAAAGAGGCCAACAAAATTCACAAGTAATTATCAAGAAATAGGAATCAAACCCTAATATATACTAGCATTGATTTCTCATCATGGTTTCAGAGCTAAGGTCAAAGAATGTTGGAGATCACTTCGTTGGCTTGAAAGAAAAGGTTCTCCCTCTATGGCAAGTTACATGAGGATGGGATTCAACATCGTAAGAATTGCAGGAAGCTAGACTGGAAGGATCATTTACAACTTATCTAATAAAGTCAAAAGCGAAGGGTTCTTGGCTACTCTCACAGGTACCCTTGATGATGACAATGCATGGATCATTGATAGTGGAGCATCAATACATTACGGGAGAAAGTGGATAACTTCACACTCTATCAAAGGAACTATCATCTCATGCAGTGGAGCTAGGAGACAACAACAATTATGCAGTCAAGTGCTTGGGATCTACATCATTGAAGCTAGAAAATGGAGCAAAGCTACATCTCAACAATATACTCTATGTTCCAGGTTTGAAAAAGAATTTACTTTCAATTTCTTGTTTAGAAGATAAAGGAGATAGGGTTGCCTTTGTAAATGGTAAAGTTCTAGTTTGGGGAAACAATTCAAGCACTGATAAGGCGAAATTTATTGGAGTACGTGAAGGAACGTTATATAGAGTCATAACTCCATCTCCTCAAGCCCTAGTTCACATGGAGATCAATCCTATCGAACTATGACATTGAAGATATGGGCATATACATTACAAGATCATTCCCTCTCTTAATCAAATGGTAAATGGCATCCCCATCATCAAGGAAGATCTTGAAGGAGTATGTAAGGGATGTGCTTTGGGGAAGAATACAGGGAAGCCTTTTACAAGCAGTGATATAAGGTCTAAGGAAATATTAGACCTCATTCGTTCTTATGTGTGTGGGCATATGTCTAACAAATCTCTTGGAGGCCATCTTTATTATGTACCTTCATTGATAATCACTCTAGAAAGACATGGCTCTACCTTCTCAAGACAAGGACAAAGTATTTGAAAAATTTCAGGAGTTTAGATCTGAAGTGGAGACCTTAACCGAAAGAAAGATAAAAACTTTGAGATCTGACAATGGTGGGGAATACACTTTAAAAGAACTAATTGCATATTGTAAAGAAGGAGGTATTAAGAGGGAGCTCATTGTTCCCTACAATCTCGAGTAGAATGGAGTTGTGAAAAAGAAAAATAGAACAATTGAAGAATGTATAAGAACTATGATATTTTATCAAGATCTACCAAAGTTTCTATGGGGTGAAGCAATAATGACAACAATATATATACAAAATAGAAGTCTTCATAGAATCCTAGAGAATATGACACTTGAAGAAGCATTCACAGGAAAGAAGCCACGTGTGGACCATCTCCGCATCTTTGGGTGTCCCACATACATCCATGTTACAAAAGACAAACGAAAGAAATTTGATTCTACAAGCATTAAAGGAATCTTTGTTGGCTACAGTCTATCTTCAACAACATATAAAATCTACATCAAAGAAGGAAGACAAATTGAAGAAAGTAGAGATGTTATATTTGATGAGAATCATGCCTACAAAAGATCCGATGATATTCCAATAGATTTTGATGACAAAGATACACCACTATTTAAAGAAGAAGAGCATCATGATAAGACAACTACAAACCAAGGAGAAGTAGAAGGACCAAGTGAGCCTATTCAACCCTTGATCATACCCGGAACAAGGAAGAGGCCAAATTGGTTAAAATCTTCTCTTGAAGATGTCGAAGGACGTGGAGCTACTAAAAGAACTTTTAGAGAAAGAAAAAGACGAAAGAGATATTCAGGATATGCAACATATATGACAAAATTAATAGAAACCGACCCAACTACATTTAAAGAAGCTGCTCATCACAAGGAATGGAAGAAGGCGATGCAAGAAGAATATCAATCCATCATGAAGAATGGGGTTTGGGAAATCGTTTCTATACCTAGTGACAAATTGGTTGTCACTTCAAAATGGATCTACAAAATCAAACATGCTATTGATGGAAGTATTGACAAATACAAAGCTAGATTTGTTGCGAGGGGTTTTTCTCAAAAGGAAGGTGTAAAGTCTAGACTATGAAGAAACCTTTGCACTTACTGCAAGATATACTACTATAAGATCTTTGGTTTCGCTGGCTGCTACTATGGGATGGAATATTCATCAAATGGACGTAAAAACAACATTTCTGAATGGAACCATTGATGAAGAAGTATACATTGAACAACTAGAAGGCTTTGAGATAAATAGTAAGGACACATGTTTGCAAACTCAAGAAAGCCCTATATGGCTTGAAGCAAGCTCCTAGGGCATGGTATGCAAGAATGGATGCATACCTCTTAAGAATTAGGTTCGTCAAAAGTTTTGCAGATCCAAACCTCTACATCAAGATGGTGAACAATGAACCAATCATTATTCTACTATATATGGATGATTTGTTTATTACCGGTGTGGAGCACAAAATACAAGAATGCAAGAAGATGTAGGCAGACGAATTTGAAATGAAAGGTCTGGGACTTATGCAGTATTACTTGGGTTTGGAATTCTGGCAGAAACTTGGAGAAGTATATCTGGGTCAAGGGAAATACATAATTGAGATATTGCAAAGATTCGATATGATGGATTCCAAACCTATGACTACACCCATGATCACTAATCTCAAGAAGTTGAGAAACTTCAACTCTAGTCTCGTCGATCCTACTAGCTATCGTAAGTTGGTGGGTTCTCTGATGTAACCGGTAAATACAAGACCTGATATATGTTTTGCCGTCAATGTTCTTAGTCAATTTCAATTGGAGCCTCGTAATGATTATTGGATCGCTGACAAGCATATTTGAGATATCTACGTGGCACTATACATCACTGCCTAAAGTATGATGGAAAGGAAGTCAAGTTAACAGGTTTTACCGATTTCAATTGGGGTGGCAGTGAGACTGATAGAAGAAGCACTACAGGTGGATGATTTAGCTTGGGATCTGCTATGATTTTGTGGATGAGTAGAAAAGAAGATTTTGTTGTATTAAGTAGTGCTGAAGCAGAAACGTTGTTGCATGTGAAGTAGGAAAGGAAGCTGTGTGGTTAAGGAAACTTTTGTCAAATTTGTTTGGGAAGCCTTTGAATCCCACTGTGATAAATTGTGATAATCAAAGCAACATCAAGATGTTTGAAGATCCCGTATTCCATGCAAGGACAAAGCATATCAACAAGAAGTAAAACTACATTAGGAGCTTGGTACAAGATGGGGTCGTAAAGCTACAGTATATTCCGATAGATGAACAAGTAGCTGATGTGTTGATGAAGTCTCTTCCGAATGATATATTTTAGAAGCAGGCTTGGGTTGGTCGATATTATAGATTTAGTTGATAGGGAGAGATGAAGCATCTAATGGCGGATGCTTGGGAGGACATTTGGTCGGTCTGTGTGTTGATGTCTAGATCCCGAAGAGGGAGGGTGGCATTGGTTCTAGAGCTTTGACCTTGGATACACACCTAGATCCCTTGGTTGATGGTTAGTTGGTAAGCTTGATGGTACCTAGACTGGCTGAAAGCTTTAGTCCATCTTAGTCCCACCCAGATAGATTACCTTGGTCAGGAATCTAGTCCGTAGCATTGAGTGTGCTAGAACTCTTCGTAGTTCATGTCATTTTGAAACCTTCCATGTACTTGTATGTATATGTAAAATGTAATTATGAATACCTCCCTAATTAAGAGGGAGTCTGCAGAATGTAACTACCTTCAGTCTTCATAATTGTACTTGTCAAAATAAGTTTTTTATATTAAAGCATGGGTTTCATGCTTGGATCGATATTTTCCAGGTGAAAGTCCCCATTGTGGACTTCTAGGTTTTGTCTTGAGTCATTAGAGTCATTGTCATTTTTATTAGACCCTTCTTGGGCTTTTGTATCATGTAAAAAGAATTATTTTTTGAGTTAAAAAGAATTTGTCACCTCCACACCAAGTTTTCCCCAAGAAGTCAGCCTACGTGAGGGCAATTTGACCTAGCAGAAAGGCTATATAAGGAGAGGCATTCGACCTATTTCATTCACTCACTCAACAAGTTCGATCTACAAGACAAGGAAGTAGAAAAGGCGAGCGAAGAAGGATGAAGTTTGCTGGGAAACCCTAAGTTGAAGTTTTGGGTTATCTATCTCTCACACATGTGAAGTTTTCTTGGCAATTGCTGGGGCCGAAAATTTGTCTCTACTGCAGGTCCAAAATTCTGAAGCTGGGGTCGAAGTTCTGATGCTGGGGGGGCCAAAATTCTGGACTGACACTGCTACTGGGAAGTTGTCACATGGAATACTTTTGTCAGGATCATCTACTGCAGGGAAGGGCTGACTTGGTAGTTGGAGGAAGTCTTTGTCTAGGTCTAAGAAGTCTGGAAGTGTCTCATCTTGAATTGAATTACTGAAGGAAGAGTTATTGATTGGGTTTCTCCCTTATAGGGGGTTTTCCCTCGCTGTGCGCCTACATCTTGTGTCTCTTGTTCTTGTGATCTTCATACACATATAATTTGGCAATTGCTTGATGAAAGATAATCTAATAAAGAAATAAAAGAGGCCAACGTAATTCAAAAGTAATTATCAAGAAAGAGGAATCAAACTTTAATATCTACTAGCATTGATTTCTCAACACACTTCAAGGTTGCACTAGGGCTTTTGGTTGTGACCTAAAGATAATCTGTGCTAGGGTTTTCTTCTAACAGTCTTTGTGCAAGGGTTTCCAAGCAAATCGAGCAAGCATGATGACATATTTAGGGTTGAAATTTGAGGATCGCCTTGATGGCACCTCAAATTTCTGTTCTTGGAAGGAGAGGATTGGTGTAGTTTTGGAGGAGCGGGGAGTTTGGGAATTTGTGGAGAGTCCACCAGTTGCTCCAAAAGATCCTCAACAACTGGCCCAACATAACAGGAAGGATGCAAAAGCCAGAAGAATAATCCTTGAAGGAGGCAAGGATCACATCATACCTCACCTTTTTTAGAAGAAGACAACTCAAGCTATGTGGAGAGCTATCTTAGGGTTGTACCAAGGTACGAGTGAGGCCAGGAAGTTGGTGCCTATGTCACTGGGTTCGTCGAATTTCGAACCTCACCTAATTTTTTTTCAAATTCGTTCAAGTTCGGCAAACCTGATAGTTGAACCTCAAATTCGAATCTGAATGAACCAGACAAACTTGAAGCCAAAGTTCAGTCTTCCACTCTTGGAGTGTACTTGCTCTAGTTGTGCCTGTATTCGTTGCAATTTATGTTGTTTTGTTAGTGAAGTTTCTGAATAGTTAGGTCGAACAATTAAATTTTTCTAGGTTGTTTCTCAAAGCGTGAATCTAATCATGTTTGTGATTGGCCTGTGGGTGCTACTGCCGCGAATCTAATCGTGTTTGTGACTAGCTGGTGGGTGCTTGGCATACTGCTCAGTCGTTGCTGCAGTAAATCTAATAGCCATTTGTGACTGGTCCGTGGGTGTTATTGCTTAGTTGCTGCTGTCGTTTAGCTGGGCTCGTGGGTCGTGGCTTGTTTTGGGCTCGTTCCAACTCCCAACAACTTTCTTTCAGGCTTCTGTACCCAGGTTAGTAACACCGTGAGTGACCCAATGTTATATTCTACCGTCTGTAATAATTCTTTAAAGAAAATAAATTGTCCTAAGTCTGTGTTCTACTTCTTTCTTTGTCTCGACTCTCACCCTAGGGCCTCAGGGATCTTTAGACTGGATGTAGGATTAAAATAATTACTGAAAACTATATGTATTGGTCACAAATTGGTACTATGAGATAAACTAAAAAATATCAAGATGACTAGGTTTGAGTCCATGGTCTCTTACCTGACCAGATTCACCCAAGTGAAGGACGAGTTAGTCGGGGTTGGGGAGATAGTCTCGGATAGAGATATTATCAGTTTTGCACTACTGGGTTTTCCCAAATCATGGTAAAATTTGACTGATGCTATTAATGGCAGAGAAAATGTACTAAGATGGGAGAGGTTATGGAGTGATTTTGTGCAAGAGGAGATCCAAAAACAAGCCAAATTCAGGTCTCATGCGAAGACTGAGGAAAAGGAGAATTTTGTCCTAGTTGGCAAAGGGGGCAAGGCCAAGAGCAAGAAAAATGCAGGAGGGGTTGAGTTAAGTTCAGGAGGCAAGAAGAAGAAAGATCCCAATGAAATTAAGTGCTTCTCTTGTCATCAATTTGGGCACTACTCCACCAAGTGTCTAAATAAGAAGGGTCCAACAAGGATCACATGGCAGCACGAGCAAAGGTGGAGGAGTTCACTTCTTAGTTTAAGAGGGAGTTTTCACTCATAGTTTGCATGGCAAGCTCAGTGGCCAACAACGTGTGGTATATTGATAGTGGAGTGTCCAGTCATATGACTGGGAACAAGGGATATTTCAGCTAGTTGACAAAGAAGGATATGTAGTTTCATATAGAGATGGGAGATAATGGTAGGTACCTAGCAAAGGGCATGGGTTTTGTCAAGTTTGAGAGGGACTCTGGGAATCCTCTTTACCTTAGAAATGTCATCTACGTCCTAGGGTTGAAGAAAAACCTTGTCTCACTCTCAACCTTGGAGAACAAAGGTTATGAGGTTATCTTCAGCAGAGGAAAGGCCTTTCTCAAGCCTTTCAACTCCGAAGTAGCTAAGCAGGTTGGAGTTAGAGTGAAGAACCTCTAAAGGTTACAGTTTGAGAAAATCGCGATCTTGAGCAACAAAGAGATCATTGTGCATAGATGTGACCTTGGGTAGCTTTGGCATAAGTCAATGGGTCACTTACACCATGAAGCACTGCAGATTTTGAAGGAGATTGCCATAGGGATGCCACAGTGCAACATAGATCAACATGACATGTGCAAGGGCTGCACACTTGGAAAGTATGCCAAGACATCCTTTCCCAACAGAAACAGCAAGGCCAAGAGCATCTTGGAGTTGGTATATTCGGATGTATGTGGACCATTTTCCTCTCCATCCCTGATGGGATACACATACTATGTCACCTTCATGCTGACCACTCAAGTAAGACTTAGATCTTCTTCATGAAGAAGAAAGATGAAGTCTTCTCGAAGTTCATGGAGCTTAAAGCCTTGGTAGGAAACCAAATTTGTAAGAGGATCAAGGCATGGAGGTCTGACAGTGGTGGGGTGTACATATCCAATGCCTTCAGACACTTGTGTGCCAAGGGGGGCATCAGGAGAGAGATCACCACATCTCATAACTCTTAGTAGCATGGGGTGGTTGAGCGAAAGAACCAAAGCATTATTGGAGTGATCGGGGCTATGTTGCATGACCAGGGGTTACCTATGTTTTGGGTAGAGGCATGCAACACTGCAATTTTTTTGCAGAACAGGAGTCCACACAGGGTGTTAGGCAAAGTTACACCAGAGGAGGCTTTCACATGAAAGAAGCCTGATGTGTCTCAATTCTAGATCTTTGGCAATATTGTTTACTGCCATGCGTCTTTAGATATCTAGAAGAAGCTGGAGCCCATAGTAGAGAAGGGCATTTTCGTGGGTTACAGTGAGATATCTAAAGCGTACATGGTGTACATCCCAACACTCAACACTCAAGAAGATAGTGATCAAGTATTATGTGAAGTTCAAGGAGGAAAGGGCTCTTAGGAAGTCTTTGGAGTGTGAGCAAGGTGCAACACAGGAGGAGGAGCAACAAGCTCCCAAGCAGGAGGCTCAACCAACTCCTCAGACTTCATCACAACTAGTTCTTGGGCAAGCCAACCAACACGCAGTTGAGGAGAAAGCACATGAATAGGAGGAGAGAGTAGAGCTAGAGGGCCCCACTTAGCCAATGACTCCCAGTGCAGGGAGCAGACGAGCTAGGTGTGTAGATCAATTGATTAGGGAGGCTCAAGAGAGAGTTGGAGCCCCCAACTCCACATTTAGACATAGTAAATAGCCACAAAGATATACATGGTACATGGCACTTATGCCTTATGTGATAAACTTAGAGCCTTCTTGTTATAAGTAGGCAACTTCTCAATAGGTATGTCAAGATGCCATGGTGAAGGAATATTCCTCTGTCATGCAGCATAACGTCTGGGAGATTATGCCAAGATTAGTTGGCAAGTTAGTTGTTGGCTCACGTTGGGTGTACAAGATTAAGCATGCAATTGATGGGAGTGTGCAGAAGTGTAAGGCTAGATTTGTGGCCAAAGAATTCTCTTAGGTTGAAGGGATTGACTATGATGAGACGTTCACACCAGTGGCCCGTTATTCATCCATTAGGAACATGTTAGCAATTGTAGTGCAAATGGGGTGGAAGATCCACCAAATGGATGTGAAAACCGCCTTCCTTAATGGAGTTATTGAGGAAGAGATATATGTTGAACAACCTGAAGGGTTTAAGATTTTTAACAGAGACACGCATGTTTGTAGGTTGAAGAGAGCTCTTTATGGGCTCAAGCAGGCACCAAGGGCATGGTATGCCTAGATAGATAACTACCTTCTCTTATTGGGCTTCACCAAGAGTGAAGTTGACCCTAACCTGTACTATATTATGGTTGAGGACCATCCTCTCATTCTTGTGTTATATGTTGACGGTTTGATATTAACAGGGGACGACGATCTCATCCGTGACAACAAGAGAGATATGGCAAAAGAGTTTGATATGAAGGATATGGGGCTTATGCACTATTTCCTTAGATTGGAGGTATGGCAGGATGATGGGAAGATATTCTTGGGACAAGGCAGGTACATGCAGGAGATTCTCAAGGGGTTTTACTTGCTGGATTGCAATCCCATGACCATGCCTCTAGTCACAATTTGGGGGAAGGTGGACGCTACTAGAGGTGAGCGAGTAGATGCCACTCTTTACAGACAACTCATAGGGTCGTTGATATATTTGGTGAACACACGACTAGACATTTGCTTTGCAATTAACCAAATGAGCTAGTTTATGGTTGAGTCGACCAAAGTGCATTGGATTGTTGTCAAGCACATGTTCAGGTATCTCAAGGGCACAACTGATTATGGGTTTTTATACAGGCAGGTTTATGGAGTGAGTCTTCAGGGATTCACAGATGTAGGTTGGGCAAGGGGTTCAATAGACAGGAGGAGCACTTCAGTTTGTGCTTTTAGTGTTGGGTCAACAATTGTTTCTTGGTTCAATAGGAAGTAGAGATCAATGGCACTAAGCTCAGCCAAGGCTGAGTACATGGCTGCTAGCTTGCAAGGCTATTTGGTTAAGGAAGCTACTTGTGGGGTGGAGCCTATGATCATAAACTGTGATAATCAAAGCTACATTAAGCTCTCTGAAAATCTGGTATTTCATGATCACTTCAAGCACATCGATATCCGATACCACCATATCAAAGATTGTGTTCAAAGCGGTAAAGTCAGACTCTAGTACGTGCCTACGGAGGAGCATGCAACAAACATCTTGACTAAGGCATTGGCAAGGAGTAGATTTGTCTACCTCATAGATACATTGGGTGTAGTACAAAACACATGCGTCTCTAAGAGGGAGTGTTAATTGGAGTTAGAGATGGAAGGGTTTTACTAAATTTAGAAGTGCACTAAATTTGTCAGATGGATGTTGATTTTTGTAACTATGGTCGGTCTTCATAATGGATGAATTTCTAAAGCATATCTTTAAATACTAAGAGTCAAAAGAAAATTACTTTGAGTCAAATCCCCATTGCAACTTTCAAAAGGAAGAAATTCAAATTTTTGGCTCCATAATAAGGTCAGCCTCCTCTGTGTCAAATCAACCCTCTAAAATTGTTCATGTCGTTTCATCCAAAAGACACGTCTATTCGGCCTCCAAGAAAACTATATAAAGGTCCAAGTCGCTCCTCCTTCAAGCCAACAAAGATTTGCATCATCTAAGGTATTTGTGGATAGGTATGAGGTAGTGAATATCTTATCTCTGAGGCAACTCGTATGGCATATTTGAGGAAGGTCTTATGATATATCTAAGGCACGTCATATGGCTTATCTGAGGCAAATTCTTGAAAATTTGTGGTAACAAAATTTATGGTCTTTGTGCCAGCGAGTTATGGTCTCTGTGGTTGCAAAGTTTAGGGTCTTTGCGAGAACAAGTTTATGGTCTTTGTGCCGATGAGTTATGGTCTCTGTGGCAACGAAGTTTATGGTCTCAGTGCCAGCGAGTTATGGGCTCTGTGGCAACGAAGTTATGGTCTGGGAGGCAACAAGTTTATGGTCTCCAAGGCAACTAAAATATGTCTTCTGAGGTAGCGAAGATATGTTTTCTATGGCAAGAAAGATATGATTTCTAAGGCAACAGGTATATGACTTCTAAGGTGGCAAATATATGATCTTAGAGGTATTAAATATATGATATTTGTGTCAACAAGTAGTATATCTTTGTGGTAGAAAAGGAGGATATATTTGAGGTAGGGAGACAGACTCACATATCTGAGGCATGGTATCTTGCATAAGAAGACCGGGGCATGTGCCAGATTGACTTGACTAGGAGGATGGACCTTAAGACTAGGTTTGACCTAGTTGTCTAAGATGTGTCTTTGTTGATTTACAGAATTTGCTATTGAAAAAAGTTGCTGGGTTTTCCCCCATGTGGGTTTTCCTAGGGTAAATCTATGTGTTCTTTATGTGGTCGTCTCTTTATGATCTTAATGTCTTATTTACTATGTGGTTGATGTATTATGTATAATTTGCTTAATGATGGAATCATGAATAAAAATGTGAAAAAGAAATAAATCATCGAAAGAAATTATCAGTATAGAATACTATTAAAAATCAACATGGTTTCGGAGCTAAGGGTAAAAGAGCAGCCCTAGGGTGAAATAATTTTTCTAGAATCTCATCGAAAATGAAGTCGAGTTAGCCTATTTCTCTTTTCAGGCCGAAATAGTCTCAAGGTTATACTTTTTTGGAAAACAAAGTTTCTCCAAGTAGCCGAAGGTTTATTTTTGATAAAGAGGTATGGTGAAAACCCTAACCTTAGAGATCGAGAAAGTTGCAATAATGTCATAGTCCTACCTTAGGAGAGCTGAAGATCACAAACCACACCCTAAAGTCTGCCTACGATTCTTGTTTTGGTCAACATTTTGAGGACATAAGGTTGTAATGAAAGATGCGTTGTATAAGCCTTAGTGTCTAAGTTTGAAATCTCAGAAACATTGTACCCTAGATCGACCTTTGTTTAAAAGGGACCAAGAAGACTATAAATAAGTTGCAAGTTTCTTAAGGAGACTCAAAAGTACTTTCTTTGGTTCTGAGCAAGGTCATAAGCTATCTCAATTATTCATAAGTCTTAGGAGGCCTAGTAACTTTAGAAGCAAGTCTTCTTCATAGAAGTTGAACTCTAAAATTCATTCATAATTTAATATGGTATGAACTTGAATAAATTGTTGTTTTATATATAAGAAAAGGCCTAGATGAAATTCTCTGCAAGAAGCTGACCTGATTGATCTGGAATGCATTTTCATAGATCTGTTAAGTGACTTATGACTCATGAGACAAAAGAAGTTACAATGATGCATTCTAGTTATGAGCAAGTCTTAAATCTCTTTTAGAAGTCAATATTGTGTTAACTTGAAGACTAATCTCTGTTTTGCCAGCATTTGAAGAAAATCAAATAGGCTAAAGCCATCTACAGTTTGAAGAAGATGAGTTCCTTAATCTCCTAGTAGTGTGTCGAAGTTCCAAGTATTCATGTTGGTTCCATACAATCACATAAGATGTTCAACAAAGCTATTTATTGCCCGATACAAGAAGCATTGTACTCAAAGGGAGAGGTGACAAGGGTGAGAAAAGGACCAATGTCTCAATTTTTCTTATGATTTCTTGTCATCATATGTCCATGTATAAGTCTAGCAAGCCTTGTATCAAAATCTCGGATCTCTATGCCTTGGAGATGGAAAGATTCATCCATATAATATTGTATCTTTTAAATGGTCAATCTTTAATCATATTGGTAATATTTTATCTTTACAATTCGAGTTGACATAGCAACGTAAAGAAAATGAGTGATCTTTATTTAGGTCATAAAAGATTGTACTGCCCCACTTTGAAAATATTCATTGTATGTCTTTGCATGGAATTATCTCGTTCTCTAGCAAACGTTTGAGGAGAACGCACAAAGAAAATTTGACTACAATGGAAAAGAAGCTTAGTTTCTCTTCAGTTTAAAAATCATAGGCTCTCTCCCTTCATAAGGTTAAATTATTTGTAGCGGGCTTTTGACATAAACAGCATGTTGAATTGAAGACATGTGCTGTTGCGAAAGCCCTTGCATTTGTTGATGATTTGGATACTTGGATTCATTCCTGGCATATTAGGACCAATATATTACTGCCACAATGAAAACAAGGTTACCAAGAGTAATCATTATTTGATGACATTGAGGGTTTTGACTTTTCAAAGTTTGTAAACCCTAGATTAATGAAGACCTAGGGTTTAAGATAAAACCCTAGCTAGATGATTCCGCTTAAAGTAGAAACTCTAAGCTTCTGCAAGGAAGAAATGGCATCAAGATGATGACGCAAGGTTAAGATGCATGCAAGGAGACTAAAGATCAAGATGGAGCCGATGTTTTCTTCCTCTTGTTTGATTATTACTATTAGTTAGACTTTTGTCTTTGAATTCTTTGCTTGGTTGTAATTGTTCTTCCATGGGCTCCTACTGAGCATTGTGGGTTCATAGTAGAAGCTACCTAGGCTCTGATAGCAGTTGGAAGAAGTGGAAGAATGAAGCAAAGCAAGAGGACTTTCTAGAATTGCTACTTGAAGAATATTGTACTAGATGAAGAAGTGGAAGAATGAAGCAAAGCAAGAGGACTTTCTAGAGTTGTTGCTTGAAGAATATTGTATTGTGGGCAAACATTCTTCCTGTGTCATGTACTCTTATTGGAATTAGGGATGTTATCCTTGTATCAAGTACATTGACCGAAATTAAGAAGAATGGTCTTGTGGACAAACATTTTCTTGTGTCATTATATAGTGATTTGATTAGGGTTGTAGTCCCTATGTCAATTGACCTGTATAGGAAAATGGTTAGGTAAAGCACTGTCATTCTCCCTGTGTCATTGTATAGTGACCTGATTAGGGATGTTGTCCTTGTGTCATTTTGACCTAGATTAGGGAGAATGGTCCTAGAGGTTGTAGTCTCCCATCATCGTGCTTTGATCTCTTTCTAGGTGAGCTTGTTTTGGCATCATGCTCTAATCTCTTTCTAAAGTTAGCTTGTTTTGACATCGTGCTCTGATCTCTTTCTAGAATGAGCTTGTTTTGGTATTATGCTTTGATCTATGTCTAGAGTGAGCTTCTTTATGGACACCAAACGATGCATATGTGCCATATGTCAAGAGCAGTGATTGGGTTATGGCAGTGTGATTGATGCTGGTGACTATAATATTGATGATGATGCTTATTTTAATCTTATGTACCATGTGTCACAATTGTTGACCTGATTATGGTACTTGGATTTGATGTACCACGTGTTACAATTGTTGGCCTAATTATGGTAACTTGTTTTACCATGTGTCACAATTTTTTATTATGGTACCTGGATTTGTTTTAACCTTTTCATAGAGAAATTCTGGCAACATTAGAACATCTAGATAATCATTATGAATACCTCCATAGTTGAGAGAGTGTTGATTTTTGTAACTAAATTTTTTGGCTCCAAAAATAAGGTTGGCCTTCTCCTAGTCAAGTCGGCCCTCTAAAATTGTTCATGTCGGCTTCATCCAAAAGACACGTGTATTTGGCCTCCAAGAAGACTATATAAAGGTCCATTTTGCTCCTCCTTCAAGCCAAGAAAGATTTGCATCATCTAAGGTATTTGTGGATAGGTGTGAGGCAACTCATATGTCATCTTTAAGGTAGGTCTTATGATATACTTGAGGCACAGGTTGTATGGCTTATTTGAGGAAAATTCCTGAAAGTCTATGGCAGCAAAGTTTATGGTCTCTGTGCCAGCGAGTTATGGTTTCTGTGGCAGCAAAGTTTAGGGTCCTTGTGCCTGCGAGTTCATGGTTTCTGTTATCACTTATAAAAAACCCCAGCTGTAGAGGGAAAAAACTAAGGTAACCTCTCACCACTTTGGATTGAAAGTTGGCCCTTCAATCTAGAGGGGGATCTCTCCTTAAAAATCTACTACTCACCGTCACTTTAGCAGTAGGTAATTTAGCTCATTGGCTAGATTTAGTTGGTAACACATGAAATTTGTTTGGAAGGAAGATGACAGGGACCATTGGGCATGGAGTCTTTGACATAAAAATTGCTAGCTACAGGTTGTATGAACAAGTTTAACAGAGGCAAGATAGCTTTAGGGTTCTTAGACAAATCATCAATAAGATATGGTAGAAGACAATAGGGAGTAAACATAAAAAACAGAGCAACCATATGATTTTTGTAAGTGACATCTAAGTTGAAAAACATATGAGTAATGTGAATAACATGAATCTGAGCATATGTTAAGAATTCCAATTCATAAATGCTTTATTCAAACACTGAAAATGGCGCAAAGTTTTGACTGAAAAGAAAATAAACACAATGGAGAATTGACAAGAAACTTATCACACATGAATCTCTGCATTGCACAAATAACATTGTTCACAACAAGTTTTATTAATATCAAAGGTATACGCAATACTCACAGTTTCTGCAAAAAATTTCCAACCCTCTGTCTATATTCCAGAATTGCTTTATTGAATATTTACAAAACCATAACCAAGTTTTCAGAAAAACCTTAATTACAAAGTCCAAAAATAGCTAAGTAAATCTCTAATTAAAACTAAATACATTACATTGTTCAATCATAAAACAAAATGATAATATTTTGTATTTGAGAAATATGTTGTTGCTGAAGACCTGGTTGAAGCTAAGGATCCCCAAGTTGAATTTGATGAGGTGGCTTTCCAACTGAAAGTTGATTAGGCGTTTCTCTAAATATGGAAAAAATTAATTCTAGTGAATTCCTGAAAAATAGGCTTCAAAGATCCATTCGAATATCTCAAACCGTGACACCTGTGTAAACACTGTGAGAGTTTTTTGTTAATGAATTCGTTCCCAACAAAAACCGCTCTTGGTTTTCAAAATTCGTTTCCAGTGGTTCAAAAACTGTGCCCGAAGTTACTGCCTTTTACAGAAAAAAACAGAGTTATTGCTGACATTTGATTTGTAAGCGTTGCCGTTTCAAATTTTCTGAATCAAAGCTGACAATTAACAGTCGATGCCCTTGGAATTTTTAATAAAAATTAAAATCACTAACCCCTTTACTCTGAAACTAGATTGTGATAACAGTTTTTGTGCCAACAAGTTTATGGTCTTTGTGGCAACGAAGTTTATGATCTTTGTGCCAATGAGTCATGGTCTCTATGGCAACAAGTTATGGTCTCTGTGGCAACGAAGTTATGTTCTCTGAGGTAGTGAGTTTATGGTCTCTAAGGTAGCTAAAATATGTCTTCTGAGGTAGCATAGATATGTCTTCTGAGGCAACAAAGGTATGACTTCTGAAGCAACAAAGATATGATCTCAAAGGTAGTAAATATATGATCTTTGTGGCATTGAGTAGTATATCTTTGTGTTAGAAAAGGAAGATATATTTGAGGCAGGGAGACTTACATATATGTGGCAGGAAGGCTTATTTGAGGCATGGTATCTTGTATAAGAAGACCAAAGCATGGGCCAGATTGACTTGACTAGGAGGATGGACCTTAAGACTAGGGTTGACCTAGTTGTTGTCTAAGATGTGTCTCTATTGATTTAAAGAATCGTCTATTGAAAAAGATCGTTGGGTTTTTCCTCGTGTGGGTTTTCCTAGGGTAAATTTATGTGTTCTTTATGTGGCTATCTTTTTATGATCTCAGTGTCATATTTATTATGTGGTTGATGTCTTTTGTATAATTTTCTTAATGATAGATTCATGAATAAGAATGTGAAAAAGAATTAAATCATCATAAGGAATTATCCGTATAGAAGATTATTAAAAATCAACAAGGGACCCATAAGTGAAGCTAAGGCACAATTTACTTTTTCTTATTTTGACTTAGGAAATCCTATAGTCAAAAATAAAATTGATCTCAGTCATCCATTGAGTTTTAATCTTAGTCGTTCATGGAAGATGGAAAGCCAAGTCGACTTTATAAGGAGAGAAAGGGCGCACACTTAGATCATCATTATGCACTAGAGACTTGTGTGTTCAACTCAGCAAAGAAATGTTTCCAGATAAATGCGCTAGGGCACAAAGAGAGGTTGAATTGCCTCAGCGAATTTCTTCCACCAACATTCATTTCTTCCAGGGACGAGTGAGCTTGTGCGGGAGGGTCTAATTAGCCAGTACAACTGTTATGAAACCAGCTCAAGAAAAGATAGAAAAGATAGATCAACACCTTAGAATTCAGCCTCTTCGAGGGGGCAACCTCCTTTACATTACATAAATGAACAATTCTTGGATGATACAA
>APFE031741501.1:182843-213636 GCA_000404065.3 Pinus taeda | reverse complement strand
GAATAGTAACAACCTTAGTCTTGATGCAATACATCGTCTCAGTCTACAATAAGGCACAGGCACAAGATATGATTTGGAGTTGAAGATCATGATCTCAATGAAGGTTACATCAGTGGTAATCTCTGAAACAGTTATGGTGCAATGCAAAAGCAATAAGGATATCAATAGTGTAGTAGTGATGAAGTTAATGTTGTAACTGAAGTGATAAGGATCACAATGGTGATAACCTCTGTGGTACAACAAAGATAATGATCTCAGCAGTGACACGAAGAGGATTGATGGCTTGGTCTTGGAGAGGCAGATAGTGTCAAGGGTCATTGGTCTTGGTATTCGTCAATGTAATCTCTATAAGAAGAATTTACGCATGGGTTTTCCTCTCCAAGAGGGAGAGGTTTTGGCCCTGGCAGAAAGCCAATCACTTGTGTTCTTGTCTCTTTTGTTTTGATAGCAGTTTGATGAAGCTAACTCACATATGTTAATTATGAAGTAACATCAAGATAAGATAAAAATGTATAAACATTTCACAAATTGTTATCATGTATAAGAAGAATCAACCTAACTGTGCATGCCCTAGATTCTTCAACAGTAGGAGGCCACAATATCTGATCTAGTCATCTAAATATCATGAAGATGGTTCCTTAAGGTCATTTTTTGTTAATGTTGTTGACTGAATACAGGCCTACTAGGGTGTCATACATTTCCTTTGAAGTCTTCAAGTCGAAAACAAATGGAATCAAATGGTCTTTAATGAATTCAATAAGAATCCTTTTGGCCTTGGTTTCCATTTTCTTGTGTTCCTTGGTTTCCATTTTCTTGTGTTGGATCTTTTCCTCATTATCCTAAGGCTCAAAAACCTTGCCTTTCACATGACATCATTTTCTTCAAGAATAAGATCTATTCTAGTCTTCCAAGCCCTAAAATTTGATGCACCTTCTAGCTCATGTTCAGGTTTGATAGAGGGAGCCATCTAGTCAAAGATCTGGTCATAGATTTGATTGCAGAATAGGTGTCTTCAAGAGTGATCTCAATGGCCTTTCTTTACCAAAGCTTTGATACCATGTTGATTTTATAGTGCTACTGCTAATTGAGACAAATACAATTTTTTGCCACTGGTAATTACTTCCGGTGATATACAGTGTTACTTTAATACTATAGAACATCATTAAGCATTTACACTTGGAAAATTCAACAGTGAATGCAATAGAACAATAAAGATCACAATAGACACCAAAAATTTTCACCTAGGAAACCAAACTCGAAAAAAAAAAACCCAACAATCTTTTCGAGGAGAAATTGTTCAATTAAGCAAATGGCGCAATCTGATTTTCCAATTAAACTTGGTCAAACAAACCACAAAATCCAATGCAGGTCAAACTGGCCTAAATTCGACCTCTTGCGATTTTGGTCAAACAAGCTAAATTTTGGCCTCTTGCTACTACCCATGGTCAAACTGGCCAGTGAAATTGTGGTCAAAGCTGCCCAGAATTTGCTTGGTCAAAGCTTCAAAAAAACTCGGTCAAATTGACCTCAGGAAACTTGGTCAACAACCTCAGAAAACTTGGTCAAACTGACCTAAAGAAACTTGGTCAACAACCTTAGAAATTTGGTCAAACTGACCTTGGGAAACTCGGTCAATGACCTCATAAATTCGGTCAAATTATGGTCAACACTGGTCAAATTTCTTTTGATCTTCTTCTCTTTCTCCTTCACACATGTGAACAAAATATTAGATGATTTTGTGTGATCCAAATTGGTTGCGAAATGAATGAGGTCGAATGTTAATATATAGTGGTCAAATTAAGTGGGTTTTGACCAAGGGTCACACCCATTCAACTTGTGGGGCCGACCTGACTTTTGGAGCTTACATGAGCTTCAAAAATAATAATTTTATTTCTTTTAATTTGGCAGACTTGAATAACCACCAAAAATCAACAATTCCTTCATAGATTTTAATCTCATATTTGTTGCTATCCTCTTACAAATTCTGATGTGCTTAACACATTATTGCTATCCTGTATTAGCTTCTAGTTGATGTCCCTTCCATCTACTAAACCAATTGAATTTTCCCACAATCCCCTCCTTTTAATTTGAGCACTAGTTCTTCCTAACAACCCTTCTTCACCAACTTATACAAGTTGAGAGAGAACTTAAGTTCCCCTTCTTGGACGAGTTGAGTCTCATGAACCTATTCACCATTTATCACATGGCTTGCTAAAGATTAGTTGCAGATCATTTGGTCCTTCCCAATTGCTTTTTGGTTGTGCGCCATCTTGCTACACGACTGACACACACCAATGTTTCATTGTCTTCCCAAGTTCCATGGAGAGGATCTTAGTTGTCCATGGAACCTATGTGCCTTTTACAAGGCTCTCAGAGCATTTGATGGTTCTTCCATATAATTGCCAACAACTCTTTCAAGAGTCATCAACAACTTATTATGTACCATATCCTTAAAATAATATAATAAACTAGAATATATACAACATACACCAAATGTTAGAATGGAACACAACTCTTAAAGACATAATAGAGATGTGTTACAAAATAACTCCTTATATAATAGGAGAACCTCCTCGAAACAATCCCAATAGATTCATATCTCCAAGTCATATGTTCATGTCTCTGTAATGACTATTTTGACATCTATATACCTATTCTCACTCATTGCACACATAGGCTCTTTATTAGGATGACTCTTATTACATATACATGTAACCTCATATAAACCCCATTACGGTCATATCACAATTGTCTTCATTTTCGCTCTTGTTGACAATATGCTCATCAACAATGCCTTCATCAACATTGACAACTTGTTTGTTGACCATGTCTTCGTTGTTGACTCCTTTGTTGGTTACACTCTTGTCAGCAACACATTTGTTGGTGACACTCTTGTTGATGGCTCTTGTCAAGAGCACCTTTGTCATCCCATCAATCCTCTTTGGAATTTGGAACTTAGAGCCTTAAGCTCCAAAATTGCCACCTCAACCTTTTCCCTTATATAAAAATCTCAATATGGAGCCCATTTACCTCACCTTTAACCTTTGCCTAGCCTTGAGTAAAAGTCTCAATATGGAGCCCATCTTCCTCACCTCTAACCTTTGCCTATTATTTGAGTAATTTGAACATTCATGGATATAGAAATTTTCATATGCTCCATGCTTGCCTCATTTTTTTATTGTTATGTCTTTGCCTGACATTGAGAGTGAGCCATGTTACACCCTAATGGCATGATGCCTTGAGCACCGAGGCTAAAATATGATATCATGATGGATGTTGCTATAGAAGCTCCTACATATTTTGATGCATATTATTCCACTGAAGAGCACCTTTTGAAGCATTTCACATTCCACAAGGAAAAATTGCATATTTGGATGCATGATTCGTATATGGACCTTTAGCACACTTATAAGAAAAGGGAGAAGCTTCTAGAAGGATGGATTACATTAGAATAAAGAAGCTTCTATGAGGAGCGCCCTTGCCTAGGAGGTGATGTGGCATCTATGCATAACTCAAGAAGGAATCATGATAGATTTTAAGTGCTCCACCAAGAGAAGGTTCATATGAACTCTAAGTTATATTTTATGAAGGGTTCTAGATACTTCTAAGAATATTTTAATGGAGCCTTCTTCCTTGTTGCATTATTAGATGCGAATAGGAATTCCCTCGACATTTCATCTTGGCAGAGTTTGGAACATGACCTTTTTGTCTTGAGAAAGTGTTTAGTTTGGTATCTTTTCTACACCGAGTTCGAAGCTTTGTTGATTCAGCGAAAGGGTGAGACAGGTACCCTTACTTTGTTGATTGTTCCTTAGATACAATTGCCTCTTCCAATCCATTGGGATGGGCTTGTTGTTGGTTCACATGGGTCTTGAATTTGATGGAGTCAATGGTCATCCAAATGAATCAATTCCCTTTGTTCTAATACTCCCTAAATGCCCTTGGCTACCTTCTCCCTCCTAGATAGGAGTTGAACTAGTTTATCAAGGATGACATATATTGGTAGTTTATCAAGACCACTTGGGTTAATCCCCTCGGTGTGAAATTTCCAAGATTGCAATTACTGGAGTCTGGATATTATTCTCCTAACATGTGCAGTTTGTTTGTTTTTTGTAAATTAATATTATGGAAAATAGCAAATAATTCACAATTTCAATCTTCACAAATAAAAATGTTGTAGAATATAAAATTGGAACTGAGAAATATGTGCACACACATAAAAATATGACATCATTATATCTGGACAATTGCCCCTAGAAAAACCCCAAGGGGAAACCTAGAGCAACAAATGAGGGTTTTATAATTATTCAACAATTTAGGAGAAATTACAACGATTGCCTTTCACTGGCAAACCTCCGACAAACACTGATATCCACTGGTAAAATTTACTAGTGACTAATTGTTTCCCTTTGCTACTCGAATTGGCCCTCTCCCGACAATACACACTCTCCCAGGGTATTCACACTGCCTCTGGGAAATGCACATTGCTACCTCTAGAATTTTGGTCAGCGATTGGGAACTCTTCTCAGCAAGTCGTCCTACCTCCCTCTGCCTCTGGAAAATAGATCCGGCCTCTAGCAACTGAAACGTGGTCTCCACTGGCAACTCGCACTGGGATATCTAGTTACTCACACTATTTGATGCAACCTCCTCTATAGATGAATTCAACCTCCTCTTCCTATCTCTTTGACACTAGAAAACACTGAGGAAATATTCTTCGGACTCATGCTCCCAAATCTTTGCTGTAACCCTTGCCTCTGATGCTTCCCTAGCTTCAACTATACCCTTGCTGAATACCTACAACTAGGTAGTTGAATTGCTCAAATGATACTCGATGCCTTCTCCAAACTCTTCAACCTGCTCTTATAATTTCTTGTTGGAGTCTCAACAGTCACGATCATATCTCAACGATGGCTAAGATCACCTTGACTATGTCAATTAACTTTTCTAGAAGTCTCTAGAGTAAAATCAAACTTCCCCAATTAATTTACTTTAATTAACCAATTTTGCTAAGTTAGACTTAGGAAATATTTAATTATTAGCTAATTAATTTAATTGAGGTGTATCGAAGTCTTATCTCATGAAAACTTTTCTGGGTTTTGGAGATCTCATGTACCTTAGTCTCCTAGACATCATAGAGACTAGAACACTTGTTCGCTGCTACCATAATCTAACACCTGATGGGGTATACCCAAAGATAGCCTTCTATGCTAAGCACTTTTTGGAGCTGAGAGATAGACTAATTGTTCAACCGTAGCACTCTTCGCCATTAGATGCACACTCTATGCATCCTTTTAGGCTAGTTCAAAGTGGACTCTCATAGGCTTTGGGTAGAGACTGACAACCATCTTGATAGACTCAAACAATATATGCCAACTTTGCCACCTTTGTCACCTTCAGGAGGTTGAGACCGAGAGCAATTTATTTTCGTTGCCCCATTTACTATGTGAGATCAAAGGGTGGTCCCATTGCTTATTCAAAGAACCACAAACTTTCTCTAGCTTCTTCATATTTTCAAATTAGATATGTTTGGCTCTTTACATGTGGGAGACATCCCGCCTCTGTTCTCACTCTCTCTCATTGCTTCTCTAGCCAACTTCCATTCAGTGTGTCACTTCTTTATGAGGCTCCCTTTTGCTCAAGGCACCAAAAGACAAGTAAATGGTGCTCCAAGCCTTGACTATAGATTGGTACATACTCGGAGGACCACCCACACTTCATGGAGACCTCAATAGCTTAACCAAGCTAGACCCCCCACCTACAATCAACAAAGATCATCCAACCTTCAACAGGGTGCCTTTCCTCCTGGCAACGACACAACACATTATACTACTCTTCTTCAAACACTCCTTCAATGTAGTCCTCTATCTTGAGCTTCTTCCGTTTGGTTCTAGATGCTAGAAGAAATAGATCTGGATCTAACAAAATGTGAGACACATGGTTCACAAGCTATTTTCCATACTCTAGATCTGCCTATATTGTACTCCACTTTCTCTGAGTATCTTCCAGCTGAGTCTGGTTGTTGTTTTCACATATTTTACATTTGATTCACATCCTTACTTTTTGCATTCTATTTTTATAGGAGCTGCTTTAGTGCTCCCACTTTGTATTGACATCATTGTACCCCAACAATCTCATTGACCTACTTTTGTGGTCACTTGTTAGACATTAATAATATTGTCTTATGTTATCTTATCTTATACTTTAGATCTGCCTATATTGTTCTTCACTTTCTCTCAGAGTATGTTCCAGCTATGGAGTTTGGTTGTCGTTTTTCACATATTTTAGATTTGATTCTCATCCTTACTTTTTGCATTCTATTTTTATAGTAGTTGTTTTAGTGCTCCCACTTTGTATTAACATTATTGTACCCCAACAGTCTCACTGACCTACTTTTGTTGTCACTTGTTGGACATTAATAATATTGTCTTATGTTATCTCATCTTATCTAGGAAGTTCTTCAAAATATATTATTAGAAGAAAATATGGAGGAAGAATTTCTTGGGGTTTCTATGTAATATTTTATTGGAAATTTTTAGAGGAGTGCTTTTCCTTAGAGGCTTCTAAAGTTTTCCTTATACTATTGAGGCTTCTAGTATTTTCTCAATAATATTTTATTTTAAAATGTTTGAGGAGGAGCTCTATAAAAGGAAGATAGCTTTGCTTTGCTAGGCATGGTTGGAATTTGAGTTCCATTCCAAGTTTAATTGAAGATCGTTTGTGAAGACAAAGTTAAGTGACATTCTAATCTGAGGTTCTTCATCTTTCTTTCTCTTTATTGGTTTGATTTGATTGCTGGAAATTAATTATACAAATTTGTTGAAATACTATCTGTAGAAGGGAGCCCCTAGGGGGGCAGTTCGATTGGCAATGGCCATGATATGAAGTCTAATGGAAAGTATGAGGTTCGAGGTTCAAATCCCACTGATTTACTATGTGGGCTGTGTGTGGTGCCGCATATGGGTTCCCCTATACGTTATAGTGGTAGCGGTTAGAATCAACCCCTTGTCATCCGAGTACAAGTCCAACCCAATCTATAGAAGTGTAGTCTTGCCCCAAGAGAAGACGTTAAAGTTGAGGTGAAATCTTCTCTTTGTTTTGTTGTAATCATTGTGTTTATTAAACGAATTTGTTCTTGTATTCTCTCTGTTAGATCTGTCCACTCTTATTTGAGGGATGCCCTAGTTAGGGTTGACAGTTAACTATGGCATGGATAGTCTCTCTTGATCTTGGGTGAAATCATTCTTGAAAATGTGAAAATTTCTAACACGAAATTCTATTGCAGTAACTGATTTATTTCTCCTACTTATCTTCTACAATAAGTTATTTACAAAACCCTTCAGCAAACATTAAAATAAATTCTACTGCAGTTATCACATAATAGCATAGAGAAAATAACAGTGATATACAAGCATAAGAACCAATCACATCAACATAGTTATTTTTGGACAATTGTCCTCGAAAAAACCCAATGCGGGAAAATTGGTGCAGCAGATGAGGTTTTATTTATTAAACTTTAGCAACAATCTCTTTACAAGGAACGATTCTACAAAATATTGAGACACTTCTAAGAGAAACACCTGAGGCAATTTTCCTTCTCTTCCCGGAGAAGTTCTGACACTCCGGAGACCCTCTGTCCTTCTCTGCGTCACTTTTGCGTGAGGATTGCGTATCCAGCTGTGTTGTCTCTCTGATCTTCCCTCTGCACTGTCTCTAGGATGCTCTGCGTCACCTCTTCCTCAGTCTCTGACTGATGCCGATGCCCTCCTCTTCCTTCACCCTGCAACTGTCCCTCTGAAATCGAACTTCTTCTCCTTGAGAATCGATTTCCGTCGGGTTACTGAGTATTTGCCCGGTATTTCTCCAAATGACTCTCAAGTCTTCTCTTATACTTTTCCTGTTGATGAATCAACGACCGAGATTAAGTCCCTAATCAACGGCTAAGATTAAAATAGACTTGATCCTCGTCTCTTAGAAGCTTCTCACCCATATCTTTATTAATACCCATTAATATTTTTATTTTTCTAAGTTTAGACTTAGGAACCCCATTAAAAATATTAATTATTTTAATAACTCATCATCTAGGTGGAATTTCTCCAAACGATTTCTGGGCCTTGGAGATCTCATGTATTCTAGCCCCTCCACAAAATTTCGGAGCTAGATCACATCCGAAGCTACCCAAAATCAACAGAAAAATGATCTATCATTGGCTGTTCATAACTTCATTCTATAAAGAGAGCTTCCTAGTTGTGTCTACATTTATGATTTCATATGTGGCTGTCTTTTAATTATTCATGGTTACACATTATTACTTGGCTTATTTTGTACTTGCTGTGAGGAGCATCTTTGGAAGAGCCCTCTAACAACATGTATATTGAAGTAATTTCAAGTGGTTAGTTTGAGCATGTTTATAACAGCCTAACTATATCTTCTTCTATACTATTTGAACCCTCTTTATTGTTGATCTTGACTCCATCACCCATTGGAAAGGCATCGGATTTGGCAATGCACCATCCCATTTATCTCTAAAGTATATCTTACACATTGTTTTGAAAGGAATCCCCTCTTGTACCGGAAAAGAGCCTGCCTAAATTGAGAGGAAGAGTTGCTGTGGTGATAGTATGGACTCTGCAACCTTCCCAAGTGCTTCCAGGGTTGCACTAGGTTCTGGGACTTTGAATATCTCCGAGTGCAGGTTTAGGAGTTAACAAACCATAAGAGTGAGTTTCTATCATCTGCCTCCTAACCCCCCTTCAATATCTTCCATTCTATTTTGCTCATTACAGATTTCTATGCTGTGTTTTCCTTGTTTCTTCAGTTCAACTCTTGGGTGAAGCTAATAGCATTTCCCTTTTGTGTGCCCATTCTGATTGCAAGAATTGGAAAGATTTTTCTACAATGGATTTTGAACAGTAGTAGCAGTTTTTTTCTTCTATCCCTTTATGGCTATGGTCTTCCTACTAGAATCATCGAGACTCTTGATTTCAAATAAATCATGTTCTACTTGAATATGAATTTGCAGTCCTCTGTGTTATTTCATCAACACTGCCAGATCTTCTTGTGAAATATTCAGATTGACTTTCCTTCAAACTTCAAAGTATAATATTGGTCACTCTGTACCCGTCTCTGTGGGAAATACTGACATTTGTAGTACTTCTCTTCTTTATTCCCAATGCGATAGAATTGGTCCTTCAGCAGGTCCTTGAACTTATTCCAATTCAACTTACCAATTCTGTGAGATTGCACATAGCTCTCCCACCAGACCAAGGCATGGTCTGTCATCTCTGAATGAGCAAAGTAAACCTTTTGTTCACCAATTAAGCCATGAATGCCAAGCTACACCTCCAGTTGCCTCAACCATTTGTTGCATCCACATCGTCAGCACATGGCTGATTTCCAGCCTAGCCTCAACTTTAAAGGTTCAGAAAGATTGCTGGACTGCCCAAAGACCATATGGAACTTGGAAAAGGGGATTTCAGGTAGCTTACCTTTCCTTTGGTCCTGCCAGTCTTCATCTTCTTCAGAGTAATTGCTTTGCTCTTCCTCTTTAGCTGGTTTTTCTACACACTTGTTCATTGTAGAGTGCAAGAATTGGGTGAACATCTCAATGAAATCAGCTATGCTCTTCTCCAATTGAGTGAGATGAACAACAAGATCCGTTTCTTCCACCAATTCTTTCTTTCCATGCATTCTGATATGTTTTCAGATTCTTCTATCAGAGTTCAAAGCCTGCTAGAATGATTCACCTTTTTCTCTGTATTGGCTTCGGGTAAGAGGCATAAACCCAAATAGAAGTGACAGGTAATCAGGATTTTAGGGCTTTGATACCAGCTTTATTTGAAAATTTTCAGCTTGATTTAAATATCCAGATGCTGAAAACAAAGGGAAATTCAGATCCATTCTATATCCTGCATACCGGTTATGCTGCACCTATTTTATCTCTCTCTGCCCTACTGAAATTCCGTGAATTTCAACCTCCAAAGCTGAGCATAGTTTCTCTTCTTCTCCCTGGCTGATCTTCCCTGTTCCACTGTTGAGAAATCTAGGGCGTCAAGATTAGGTGATTTCTCTATGAATGATAACTGCTTGTGAATGTTTTTTTGCTTCAATAGATTAGGATCTTCTCTTTAGTTAGATTATTATAGTGTCCTTCTTCATCAGACAGCTACCAAAGCATAACAATAAAGAGACAAAAGACACAGAATGTAGGCGACCAGCCAGGGCCAAAACCTGTCCAACTTGAGAGGAAAACCCAAACGAATTCTTCTTCTTATAGAAACTTCAATTGATGAATACCATGACTTAGGTCCTTGACATAACAACCTCTCCAAGACCAAGTCACAAGATCCTTCTTCATTGCTTCTCCTTCTTGCACAAGTCAACACAAGTCAAACTGTCTTCATGCACTACTAATCTCAGCTATTCTGAAGTTTTGACCTTCCTCCACAGATCTGCAATTTCAGCTGCCTGAAATCACTGCAAGGACACGTGTGGGCTGAATTATGGTTCTTCTTGGTGTGCTTCGCCTTCGCTTACCTTGAGGACTATTCCTTGTTATTTCGGCTAGCAATGATGATTCAGTGGAGACCCTTTACTTGTCTTTTATCAGGACAGATGTAACCCTACAGCAGAAACCCTACTTTCTGCCAGACATGTGAAGATATTAACCCAAAAACAGTGCCAAATGAGTTCGATCTTTCTCTCCTTCTCATTGGTTATGAGGCTGCCTTTCTTGAGAACTTTGCACTTCTTTCTGCCACCTTCTCCTTTTCCGAAATTCTATCTTCCAAATGGAGGCCGAGCTGCCTATTTATAGTGGTCAGCGCATCCAAAATAAGCCGACTTGAATAGGTGCCTAGGCCGACATGTCTTTTCTAGAATAGTCTTTTAGGCCGACTTCAAGGAGTGATTGTGACAAGGTCTTGGAGGGTTTATGACACAAATAAATTTTCTTTACAATGTGTAACATGCCCAAATGGGTCGTTCTTCTTTGACATTGACTCAATAGACTTGATGACCAAACCTATGGGCTCACAATGGGAGCCTTTACTATAAAAATAAAAAATCCTTGCTCATGAAAACCATGAGACAAGCATCACAATAATAATTTTTTGTTTTTGTTTTTCTTTACATCAATTACATAGAATCACAATTACACATGTCATTATGAAGACCAAACCTAGTTACACTTTTCAACACTCCCTCTTAACTAGGGAGGTATTCATAATGGTACTTGGTCATTCTCAATCTGAAGAAATCTCACAAGAAGAGTCAGATTGGTAACCCATTTGTTTAGCATCATATCAACCAACATTGTCACATAGCAAGGCTTTGAATAACAATTCTATCTCTCCACAAGATCAGAGCACAATGCTGGCGAGACCAATGATGTATAGACACCCTCATCATTGTCTCTCTCGGAAGATACGCCACTCGGGTTCTCTTAGAGTATGTTCCACCAGGACTATTCTTATCTTGGATTCCGAGTCCTCAAAGAATATCGGTCCTCTACAACTACTCTTATCTTGGATGCCCTAACTCATCCTCAAAGAGCATCGGATGCTATATGTTTACCCAATCCTCCATTCTGTCTTCCCAAGTGAAGACAAGAATGATGTACCTATCTCTCCCTCTCAACTTAGGGAGATCATACCTATTCCAACGAAGGAATGTACCTAAGCTCCCTCTTGGCTTAGGAATTTGCTTCCAAGTTTCTACCAGGTTAGAAATTTGTTTCCAGACTCCCTCTTAATTAGGGGCCAACAATAACTCTTTAGGTGGAGATGATGGGACAACCAGTTGCTTGAAGAACTCCTCACTATGTCATGAACTTCTTTTCTTTATTCAGGAGTCTTCATGTTTTGGCACTTTTTCGTAGGGCACAGACCATCCATCACTTTCATCTATGAGTCAATCATGTCATTATTCCTTTCATTGGAAAGTGATCCTGTTAAAATTGGAAACTAGGGCCAAACTCCATGTGGGTCAGCTTATTTATGGCAGCTGATATTTTTATTGGATCCCTCTCATCGAGAGGTGTAGGATTGATCTAAAGATCATCCGATTCCGATAAGTATTTATGGAGATATGAATTTATTTTGATTATGGAATTATTATCAAGCTGACCAACAACTTGAGTAGGCTCAGAAGCCCAATAGACATGCCTATTCATCATCTACGTTTTAGTATAAATTGGCAAGGACTTGAAGTCATTTGAACACACATTCTTCATGCGATCTCCTCTCCACGTCTTGGGTTTTTGGTGAAGAAGAGACACTAATGAAGAATGCCCTAGCTACAGATGAAGCCCTAGTCACAGTCAACATAATACCCTAATTCATGGAGATATATATACACACAACATTCAAGGGATACATACGCAGCTATATGTATGAACAGCATGGAAACCTCAAACCTAGCCGTAGTACAAACAAGCCTAATACGCTGGTCATTGATGACACTAATACGCAGATCATGGAGATTCTACGCAGAAGACTCATATGCAGTAAATGATGACACTAATATGCATATTAGGGAGACTTCTATACGCTGATATAAAGGACTATATACACACAGGCAATGACTATGTATACGCGGGCAATGGAGCTACATATACGCAACAAATGGCAATATATATATACACAGTAATAGAGATATATACATGTTGTAATATCGTAGTAAGAGAAGATATTTACACGCTGTAATAGGACATGTTATACGCAGTTCTAAGTGGATGTTATACACTATACTTATACGCTGTTCATAGTGGATGTGACACGCTATTCAAAGCGGATGTTATAAGCTGTTCATAGAGATAAGTTCACACAAATATGTTCTCGCAGTCATGGGAGATATGTTCTCGTAGTCATGGGAGAAACATGTTCATGCAGTTAGAAGAGACATGTTCATCCTTTGTTCATGGATTGCCATATAGCTGCTGCCATAATAACAGTGATCACATATATCATCTGCGACTCAATATTATGACCTGTTCAGGTACTATGACTTGATGGGCAGTAATGTTGATAGCAATCAATGGTATAATCTAGAATGGAATTGTGTCAGCATATTCATTGACATGGTATGGCATAGCATGGCATGGAAGGCACACTATGTATAATGGCAGAGGGCAGCATGATGAATGGACAGCATGATGTAGATCATGAGAAGCATGATGTATGGGCAACATAGTGAATAGATCATGGGCAGCATGATTTATGGGAAATATAGTGAGTAGATCATGGGCAGCATGATGTATGGGAAACATAATGATAAGAGCATGAGCAGCATGATGGTACTACACGGTAAGGTGCAGCAAATGGACGAGATGCAGCACTATGATAGGTGAAGGAGTCACCTTAGAGAACCAGTTGAAGCAATGTCTTCAACTGATCTCTTCAGATATCAAAAGTCAAAGTGTTGACTTCTGTTGTAAATGTACTATCTCTCTCACTTTCTCTGCTGAACTTTGAAGAACTTAAAAGAAGAATTGATCAAGGGTTTCCCCACATTGTAGGTTTGTCCCTGGCTAGCGCCACATCTTGTATCCTCTTGTCTTGGCTTGTCTTTTGCGATTTATATTTATGTTCTATCTGCAGTTTACTTTAATGTTGATGTGATTGCTAACTGTGAAAATTTAAATAAATTGCTCTATCATAGAACATACCTAAATTGAACATGGTATTAGAGCTGAGGTGAAGACAATGCCCAAGCAAGAGTGATAGAGCAATCACCAAAGACGGTTGGGACAAGACAAAAGGATCAATGGGTTCCTCATAATTCACCCACAGTGAAGTCGAAGCCGAGAATATAATCAAAATGGTGCAGCAGAAGGTTTTGATGGCCTACCTAAAGATCACTTCCTTGGGAAGTTCGGATCTAAGGGTGGAAGGAAAGGCAGATGCCTTGGTTACAATAAGTTCAGCCATTATGCGAAGGAGTGTCTGAATGGCAGAGACACTTCTCTTGATGAAGATAAACAAATCATTCCAGGGTCAAGGGAATGACAGGTAATACAGTTCATCAAGGAGAAATGGTCGACTCTTCAAAGAAAGCAAGGAACCCTAGGCACTTCATCGAATAAATAATCGTGGGATTATACTTGGAGCTGATACCACCTATCCCGGAAAGGGTGTAGGAAATGTTACCCCTCAATTGAATGAGGGTAACTCGATTCATTTACAGAATCTCTTTTATGTACCTGATCGCAAGAAGAACCTAATGTCCATTTCAGCAATGGAAGTCAAAGGTTACAGGGTGGCACTCATCGATGGAAAGGTACGTGTTTGAAAGTAGATTTTTCAAAGATGTTTTTGAGTTCAGGGCTGTATCAAGTTGCAGGAAATCCAGTGGGAACCATGTCCATTGACACAGCACCGGAGGTCTGTAAGTCAAATGGTGACAGGAATACCTGAATTCAAAAAGAGCATGAAGGTACATGTCTGAAATGTACCGAAGGAAAATCTTATGAGGGGGACCATTCCCCTCATGCAACAGGTCCAGGGGTTTGGAACAACCCGAGGAGTTTGAGATTCATGATTAGAAATCTCATGTATGCAGGTGGTAGAAAGCCCTCTATGGCTTGAAGCAAATCACCCCGGGCATAGTATGAGAGGATCAACTGCTGTCTAATGAAGCTGAGATTCACTAGGAGTGAAATCGGTCCAAACCATTACTCGAAGGTTGTGGATGAAAGACCTCTCATACCGGCACCTATGTCTGACAGGTGCAGACCCTCTCATTTGTAGGAGACAGAGGGAGTTGGATTCCGAATGTGGAAAGATAAACTGCAAGCCTGTGACTACCTCGAGGATCTTAACTTTCAGAAGTTACATGGTAGTGATGTTGGACCAGATCTGGGAAACGCCTCTGAGTTTCATAAACTCATTCGCGTTGATGTTCTTGGTGAACCTTCGTCCGGACATATGTTTTGCAGTTAGTATGGTGAGCTCATATTTGGTTGAGCTTCACATGATTGGTGCCTAGAATCTTCTGAGATATCTTCAGGGCATAATCTCTCATGGATTGAGATACACTGCTAAAATATTTCAAATGCTGAGTGGGCAGGCAGTGTGGAGGATCACTAGAGCACTTCTCAGTGCTAGTTCTCCTTAGGATCTGCTTCGATATCCTGGTTGAGCAGGAAGCAGAAGTCGGTGGCTTTGAGCATCGCCGAGGCAGAGTATATTGCTGCTAGCATGGCTACCTGAGAGGCAATTTGGTTATGAAAGCTCTTCAGTGAGCTGTTTGGATACCACTATGTAGCAGGATGATTAGTTCTCCTGTGAGGTCTGGATGATGTGTTCTCCATGACGATTATGTAGCAGGATGATTAGTTCTCCTGTGAGGTCTGGATGATGTGTTCTCCATGACGATTATGTAGCAAGATGATTAGTTCTCCTGCGAGGTTTGGATGATGTGTTCTCCATGACGATTATGTAGCAGGATGATTAGCTCTCCTGTGAGGCCTCGATGAAGTGTTCTCCATGGCGATTGTGTAGCAGCATGATTAGTTCTCCTGTCGAGGCATCCTACCCATGTAGTCTGGGACTCATGGGAAGTACCTCTCATCTGATCAATGAGCAGGGAAATGAGGATAGGGACCATAGTAGTACTGATGGACGCATCGCTGTATCTATCATACTCCCTATGCTAGGATGACCTTCATTGATCTGGGATCAATGATACTGGTCTGGGACTAGTTGTAGGAGTTGTACCTACTATGACGCTGACTTCGGGTCGGTTGAGACTGGTTTAGGACCAGTGGTACATACTCTGAGACTGACTTCGGGTTAGTGGAGGATTGGTTTGGGACCAATGAGAGTGGTACCTACTATGACGCTGACTTCGGGTCAATTGAGACTGGTCTAGGACTAGTGGTACACACTCTGAGACTGATGATACTGGTCTGGGACCAGTGGTAGGAGCGGTACCCCCAATGACGCTGAATTTGGGTCGGTTGAGACTGGTCTAGGACCAGTGATACGCACTCTGAGACTGACTTCGGGTCAGTGGAGAATGGTATGAGACATTCTCGATCAATTCTTCTTCTTCTTCATGGTTCAGCAGAGCTAAGTAGAGCAGAGCAGAGCCAGCAGAGTTGAGCAGAGCCAGCAAAGCTGAGCAGAGCCAGCAGAGCTAAGCAGAGCCAACAGAGCTAAGCAGAGCAGAGCAGAGCTAGAAGAGCTGAGCAAAGCAATGCGGGGCACTGATGGCAGAGACAGTATAGTCGGACATATGGATCAGCGGATGGAGTTCTCCCTAGTTAGTGTTAAATTGGCAACCAGGGCCAAACTCCATGTGGGTCAACTTATTTATGGCAGCTAATATTTTTATTGGATCTCTCTCGTCGAGAGGTGTAGGATTGATCTAAAGATCATCCGATTCCGATAAGTATTTATGGAGATATGAATTTATTTTGATTATGGAATTATTATCAAGCCGACCAGCAACTTGAGTAGGCTCAGAAGCCCAATAGACATGCCTATCCATCATCTACGTTTTAGTATAAATTGGCAAGGACTTGAAGTCATTTGAACACACATTCTTCATGTGATCTCCTCTCCACGTCTTGGGTTTTTGGTGAAGGAGAGACAACTAATGAAGAATGCCCTTGCAGCAGATGAAGCCCTAGTCACAGTCAACGTAATACCCTAATTCATGGAGATATATACGCACAACATTCAAGGGAGATCCTTTCTTTTGATCATGCTCTTCGAGATTGAGCATTGATCCATGCTACCTGCAACCATATGACATGACTTTATAATATCAAATACAAGCATACATACCTCATTTTCCTTTATGTCAGCCAGACTTCCTTCAACAACTTCCTTGATTGAAAGAACTTCAATCCCTTGATCTGCTTTACCTCTTTTGTCATCATACCATCATCCCATGAATTCCCACAAGTTGGAATTCTTGATGAAACACTTGCTTCCTCTTGATTGGTGAACCTTCTGATGAAGATTCCAATAGAGGATCTTGAGTATCCTCATCCAACAAATGTTTCCTTTTGAATGATGTATGATGAGCTCTTGTACTAGATGACTCTTTCTTCCTTTTCCGATAAGTGCCACTTGTGCTTCTAATGAGGTTACCAAGAGCTATATCCTTCCATAGACTTCTATTTCAGCCATATATCATGCTTCTCTTATGGTGATGTCACGAACTCTTTCATTTAATGCTTCTATGATGCCATGATGCATCCTATCATTTTCCTTAGTGATTCATGATAGCCATATCTTACAAGTTACAACAGAATACTTGAAAACTAGAACATGAAAAGGACTAAGTGAGGAAGACTATCTCAATCATAGTAGAGATTTCTTACTTCCTCTTTATTTGACTTCTTCTTTTCAGCTTCCTCCATTTCTTCGGTGATATGGGCTTGTTCTCTACCTCTCTTGTTATTGTCCTTATTTAGCTTAGGACAATCTCTTTTGTAATGCCCATATTCTTGACATCCATAGCATTGAGCCTTAGCCATGTTCTTCTTCTTTTTCCGAGGACCAAATTTTTTAGACTTTCCTCTTCTCTTTGACATAGCAGCTATGCTTGATTTTGCTCACTGGATCCTACATCAGTTTTTCCCTTAAGTCTGGTTTCTTCAATCTTGCAAAGTGACCATAGATCCTGGAATGGAGTAGCTTCTTTCTTCCCATAAATACTTGAAGTAAAGTTACCCCACTCTGGTAGTGCATTTAGTACTACAGTGGTCATCTCCTTGTCAAACATTATTTCTCCCAGATCTTGAAGTTGATCTGTTATCTCAGATATCGTCATAAAGTATGAGGTTATTCCTTCTTTCGATATCCATAGTTTGTAGAGTTCTTGCCTTAGAGAGATAACTTCTTCTGCAGTGCTTACAGAAAACAAATCTACCAATTTGTCATATATTTCTTTTGAAGTGTCGAGTTTAGATACATATGGAATGAGGGGATCCTTGATGGATTCTATGAGAATCCTTTGAGCCCTCATTTCCCCTTTCATAAACTTTGCAAGTGCTTGAGCATCTTCTTTTGTTGGTTTGGTCATAGATCCTTTGACATGATCCATAACCTCATTTTCAATGAGATTCAGATATGTCCTCTTCTTCAATGCAAGATGGTTTGAAGCCCTAACCAATTCGTTGCTTTCCATGCAAAAAGACATTTTGACAGATTCAGACATAAATATACTTACTTGTGAAGATGCTTCTTCCGCTCACTGCCTCCTCGAATTTGATGATAATATAGATGATAGAGAACTTCTCCTTGATGAAGATAGATCTCTTCAAGAATGATCCTTGACTCCCCAAAGATGGAGATCACTTTAGATCCTTTGGTAGTGATGTCTTGATGCTTCTTGGATTACTTCTTCAATGGTAAGGTCCTTGCTTCAACGAGAGGAAATTGCCTTAGAACTTTTGAAGATGATGACAACGTCCTTGATCTTGCTTCTCTAGGATGAATAGCCTTCAAGAAACTTGATTTATAAGTCCTTTCAACTTGAGTAGGGTCTTTGTGGTCTTTTGAGGATCCCAAGACTTCTTTCGGTGTAGACTTCTTCTTCGATCTAGGTTTTTGACACCTCTTTGTAGATCTTGACTTCACTTTGATATCCTTTGAGATTTGATCCTTGAGTGTCCCTTGATGAGATGCCCTTTCCTTGATTTGTCAACTCAACTTTGAAACCATGATTGCTCTGAAACCATGTTGAGAAATCTAGGGCATCAAGATTAGGTGATTTCTCTATAAATGATAACTGCTTGTGAATGCTTTTTACTTCAATAGATTAGGATCTTCTCTTTAGTTAGATTATTATAGTGTTCTTCTTCATCAAACAACTACCAAAGCATAAACAATAAAGAAACAAGAGGCACAGAATGTAGGCGATCAACGAGGGCCAAAACCTCTCCAACTTGAGAGGAAAACCCAAACGAATTCTTCTTCTTATAGAAACTTCAATTGACGAATACCATGACCTAGACCCTTGACATAACAACCTCTCCAAGACCAAGTCACAAGATCCTTCTTCACTACTTCTCCTTCTTGCACAAGTCAACACAAGTCAAACTGTCTTCATGCATTACTAATCTCGGCTATTCTAAAGTTTCGGCCTTCTGTTATGAATATAATTCATATAGAAATAATAATAAATATAAATATAAATAATAAGTAATTAACTAATGGTTAGTTAGTTAGTAATGAAAAGGCATGTCTTAGAGACATGACTGTTTGTGGAAGGGCACTTGCCTAGGGTATATAAGCAAGCTCTCATTTTCAATTGTAATCATCCTACATCAATTCTTTTATACAATATACAATTTAATATTACTATCCCACAATGGATGTCTTAGTCTTCGAAGTATTTTAAATATTTTTGTTGTGTATATGACTTTTGGTCTTTACATTGGTATCAGAGCCACATCTGATCCCAGCTTTTAGCCATCAAACTTTGTCAACATTGTTGCCGTCAAGACTCAAGCATTTCGCTACTAAGTGGGAGGTTCTCCATTCAGCCAGTTCTTCACTACGCCCTTGGCCATATTAAATATTAAAAATGGAAAAAAAAATTAAAAAAATTATAATATAAAAAAAGGATATTAAAAAAATTGACTATAAGAAAAAATTATATATATTAGAAAAAAATATAATAAACAAAAATTACATTAAAAAAAACAAAAAAGTTATAAAAAACAAAAGTTTATATATAAAAAAAAAATCAAACCTTACCTGGCCGTCGTCCCCTGACTGGTCGTCGACCAACCACAGAGGCCCTACAACTGCCAGCAAATTCCATCTAAATAACCAGTCGCCACTGCGATAGTTGTGACTATCCCATGCTACCGTCAAATTCCCCGTTGAGTTCGAGTGGTCGCCACTGTGGAACAAAAACACCCTCTGATTCATCCTTCGATGTCCCCTGGTCAAAAAGCCTCGTCTATTGCAAGCCACCAATTCATTCACTCATTCGACCCTCCACAATCCGCCCAACAGTCAAACGTTGTCCTTGCATCGTGACACCTTTTCTAACTCCCTCTGCCTCAGCGCCAATCTACCATAGCACCAATTGCCAACCCAACAGACTTCGTGGTTGCTAACAAACCACCACTCTCGTTGAGCCGTAGAGACGTTGTGCACCGATTCCACAATTGTCCACCTACACACCTCTCCTCGAGCATCCAGCCTGTCACACCCACCTTTCTCTACCTCCAACCGCGGTAAACCACTGGCTAGCCAACAGCGTCTACCAGTCCCTAGTTGTCCATTGTCCCTGTCCCCGCTCAACCGTCATCTTCACCAACAGTCTGACATCCCATATACTAAGTCCCTAAGTCATCCATCACGTTCCATCCATGTCCACCATCATTTCCATTCGTCCGATCGATTTATACACTGGTTATAATAATAGTGTTTAATTATAATTAATATAATTAATAATTGTAATTAAATAATTTTTTTAATAATAATAATTAGTTAATTAATTATTATTATTATTTGAAAAAAAAAGAGGAATTCATAAAGGTGTTCAAAAACCCATCAAATAAAAGATCATTTATTATATTTAGGAGAAGTGGTTCTCCCATACAAAGAATATAAACCACTCAGTTAAGTATCATTTGATAAATTATCAACGAAAGGCAAATAGGAGTCAACCAGTGAAGAGAACAAATGTGGCCTAATTTGAAAATGGTGAAGGAAGGACGTTTTTCCTATAAAGGTCTTTCAGTTATGGATCACAGATTGATTACATTAAAAGGAAGTATGCAAGGAAAAGAAATTAATATTGCTATCAGCACAAGCAATGAGGAAATTTACATCAATATTAATTTGGCCAATCAACTATTAATTCTAGAGCCAAACATTGGTGAAAGGAAAAATATTTTTGGCCAAAAAGAGCATAAAATTAGTGATTTACAAGTGACTATAGATCATTATGAGTGCATATCTCAATTTCGTGTTGTAACTATGGATAATAGAAAGATTAACATCATTCTTGGTCAATCTTGGTTTAAGGATTTGTGTACATTCATGTTAAACATAGAGAAACAAGTTTTGACGTTTCCTTATAAGGGGAAGATGGTCACATTTCGAGACATAACAAGAAAATCAGAATCAATAACATCTTCATCAGAAGTCTTTAAGGATATTTCAGAAGCTATTTCAAGATAATAGAATAACTATATCAAAGAAGCAAAAAGAGCTTGAAGAAGTCGTCTGCAGTAAAGACAAGGAAATTTCGCACCTCAGAGATCACCAAGAAAAACTGCTCGAACAAGTCAAGAAAGCTAAAGCCACAAAGAAGGAACTCAAGAAGCATTTGTTAGAACAAGAAGAAGAAAATTTATGTTTAAAGGGCCTTAACCAAACATTATTAGAACAAATCAAAAGTTTAAAAGATGATGAGGCTACTAAGAATAAAGTCAACAATTCAGAAAAGGATGAACTTGTACGTCTAAGGAATCATAACCAAACCCTACTTACGCAAATAAAAAAACTTTAAAATGACAAGAAATCACTGAATGGCAAGTTAGAACAACTTCAAGGTGAAGTATTGAAGTCATCAGTCGTTTCAGTCAAAGTTGAAGATAAAGGAAAACATTGATCCAATCAATATCACAAGTAAGGAAGAAGAGCAATCTAGAGAAGTTAAAACATATGCAGAAGTTGTAGTTCAAACGATGGACATTCCAAATGATGATTCAGTCGCCAACTCAACAACAACAATGCCTGAAGAAAATCAGGAATCAACCACTAACATGATAAGGGAAAGCCAAACCAAAGGAACTATGTATCGACATCCAAATCACAAGAGCACACTTTCCAATCAATCCACATACGAGTATCACTGAGAAAATAAATGACAAATTTGTGTTCCTAGGAATAATGAAGTTTGCAGAATCCAATCATACGATAACTATTCACCACACTTCTCCAAAGATTAGAAGACTCCCTAGAAGATTAATCTAGGATGGTTCGATCCGTTCTCGGTACGACAATTTTGTCTATCACTCAGAGTATCATATCGTCTTGTATCAACGAAGATGAAAGTTCAGAGACGAGAAGATGTTCTCAATAAGATTTGAGGACAAAGCTTCTTGAAGGGAGATTCAATGTTATGCATATAATTCATATAGAAATAATAATAAATATACATATAAATATAAATATAAATAATAATTAATTAACTAATGGTGAGTTAGTTAGTAATGAAAAGGCATGTCTTAAAGACATGACCGTTCATGGAAGGGCACCTGCATAGGGTATCTAAGCAGGCCCTCATTTTCAATTGTAATCATCCTACATCAATTCTTTTATACAATATACAATTTACTATTACTATTCTACAATGTTGCATGAGTTTCTGGTATGTGGGTACTTTGGATACGTGGGAATGAGTATCCGATATGGATAGAAGCTTTGCCCAAATTTACCGGAAATGTCAAGTTGGGAGTGGCAATAATATAATATATTAAAAATTAAAATTTAATACATATTAATTTTCGGGTATGCATGGATCTTGTCTATGACCGCGGGGAGATGGAAAAGTGAAAAAGCACATCAATATAGCACCGTACGATTGGAATTCTTCCATCTTCGCATGAAACTCAAATAGAGATGCAGCAAAGACAAAATCCACCACTCTGACTTTAAACTTCCCCGCGATGGAATGTATTTTTGGGGTGACCAGCACAAATTTTATAAGTCCATTTCAAGTGATAAATATTTTAATAATTCGAAGTATCGATTTTTATTACAGATCTAATCTCTAGAAAATTAAACACGCACGATCTCATAAAACGTCATGTCCCCAATTCGAGGGATAGTTGATGACTTTCCAGTTTTCCAGAAAAGAAAGCAGTTGATAGCTTTTCATGACAGGCCGATGTCTGCATAGATTTCCCAAATCCATTAGTCTTATTAAACTCAGCACAGTTACAGTAATAAGATTACACACCCATCAATGCACCTCAGAGATCAACCACAAGACGACTATTGGTCCCAGGTTTCTTAATTAAGTACTTTGTGCAAACAACTTGATTTTGACCTTTTTGAGTCTGAATCCCTCGTATCCCACACGACTTTGCTCTGTTCTAACAAACAAAAATAACAAAGTTAAGTCAAATGCCTGTGTTTTATGGATTATTTAAAAGTAATAAAGAATTGGGCATGGAATACACATACTCGCAACAACAACATCTTTTGTATATCATCTGAGCAGCTGAGTCGAAGAGGGTTAGGGGTACGAAACTCTTCCATAGCGTAACGTCTGGCTAAACTCCTAATTTAATCATGCATTGCAATTTTATATCTTCCCCTTGGGTGTGGAAGGTAGAAATTATAGTCGTCACCAATCTGAGAAAAACAAACAATTTGGGGCAATAAAAATCCACCAAGACCTCTCCTTTTCGCAAGACAAATATTAAATACATAGATAATTGTTACGGGTTTTTCCGGTGTGCATTCAAATTCATCATTCGACTCAACGTCGAGATGATATTCTAGAAGGCATTTTTTACAGAGACTTTCCACGCAATCCAAAATATCATCGTAACCTAATCCCTGCAATACTTGAGTTGCTAGTTTTGTGTCCTTTCCCACCATGAAACAACTCATGTATTAATTTTTAATATATCAGGTACGCATGGATTGGGAACCTGTAGGAGCTTTGACTATCGAGGAGCGTATAGACGCTCCTCAATGGATCGGAGCTCATATGGGCTCTCGATCCAAGCTCCCACTTGAAACCTGCTCTAGAAACCGCGATTTTTGCCAATGCAAGCTCCCAGAAAGCTCCAATGCTCCAACCAAAGTTTCTGCCTATTTTGGAGTGTTTCGTACCAACTCCTAAGCTCCTAGGAGCGCTGGAGCTTGGGGTACTTGCTCTCCAACGACTGGGAGCAGTACCCGTGCAACATTGCTACCCTATAATGGATGTTTTAGTCTTCGAAGTATTTTAAATATTTCCGCTGTGTATACGACTTTTGGTCGTTGACTCGTTACATTAGGATCTTCTCTTTATAGATTATTATGGTGTTCTTCTTCATGAAACAACTACCAAAGCATAAACAATAAAGAGACAAGAGGCACAAAATGTAGGCGATCAACCAGGGGTCAAAACCTCTTCAACTTGAAAGGAAAACCCAAATGAATTATTCTTTTTATAGAAACTTCAATTGACGAATACCATGACCTAGACCCTTTGACATAACGACCTCTCCAAGACCAAGTCACAAGATCCTTCTTCACTGCTTCTCCTTCTTGCACAAGTCAACACAAGTCAAACTGTCTTCATGCACTACTAATCTCGGCTATTCTAAAGTTTCGGCCTTCCTCCACAGATCTGCAATTTCGGCTGCCTGAAATCACTGCAAGGACAAATGCGTGGGCTGAATTATGGTTCTTCTTGGTGTGCTTCTCCTTTGCTTACCTTGAGGACTATTCCTTGTTATTTTGGCTAGCAATGATGATTGAGTGGAGACCCTTTACTTGTCTTTTACGAGGGTAGGTGTAACCCTACAGCAGAAACCTTAGTTTCTGCCACACTTGTGAAGATATTAACCCCAAAACAGTGCCAAATGAGTTCGATCTTTCTCTCCTTCTTCTTGCTGGTTATAAGGCTGCCATTCTTGAGAACTTCGCACTTCTTTCTGCCTTCTCCTTTTCCGAAATTCTGTCTTCCAGATGGAGACCGAGCTGCCTATTTATAGTGGTCAGTGCATCCAAAATAAGCCAACTTGAATAGGTGCCTAGGCTGACATGTCTTTTCTAGAATCATCTTTTAGGCCAACTTCAAGGAGTGAGTGTGACGAGGTCTTAGAGGGTTTATGACACAAATAAATTTTATTTTACAATGTGTAACATGCCCAAATGGGTCTTTCATCTTTGACATTGACTCAATAGACTTTATGACTTGATGACCAAACCTATGGGCTCACAATGGGAGCATTTACTATAAAAATAAAAATTCCTTGCTCATGAAACCCATGAGACAAGCATTACAATAATAATTTTAATTTTTTTTCTTCTTTACATCAATCGCAATTACACATGTCATTATGAAGACCAAACCTAGTTACACTTTTCAACATCCACGAGCCTCTATCACTTTTTCCTAACTGCCCTCCTTGAATGGTTGGATTGAGTGGTTTTTTATTATATTTGTTTTCTTTTTTCTTTTATTTTCCTGGTAAAAACTGTATTTACAACAATGCAATAAAACTATACATTATCCTTAGGGACCATACAGGTTACCTTATTTCTGAGATTTATTCCAATAATTACAGATCTCCGGCCAACAAAATTTCTGAAGTATTTCCATTAACATTAGCTGCTTTGTTCAAACTCTATTTTGATGTCCGTATGAGATAAACCTTGTATATTTTGCATTTTGTTATGACTGGCCTAAAAATCACAGAATCATTGTAAAATGTTCTCCCAATGCCTAGAATAATAGATAATGTGTTCATTTTGCACAACTTTAACCTTAACTGTCTTTTTATTAGGGAAACTTCTAGAGATCCTGGGAGATTATAGCCAAATTCAAGCCATGATATCAGTGGATGAGGAAATAGATTGATGCATGTATTTTCAAAGAAAATAAAAGCAGCATAAAGTTTTCCCCGATTTGGAAAAAGGAAAAGAACTTTGTTTTAGAGCTGCTGTGGATAACTCTGTTTCCCTTAGGAAGATCCTCCTTTCCTTGCTTGTGAGATTGATTAAAATCAACTTCTTTTAGAAAAAAAAAAAGCCTTTTTTGATATGTTGAATAAATTTGATTCGAAAAAAAGCTCAGTCAACTTTGATATTCATGTAGCTTCCTTCCTCTTTTTCTTAGTTTTAAGTCAATTACAGAGCATTCTTAGGGTTTGGCTGCTGCAACTGGATCTTTATTAGTTTTAAGTTCTAACTGCGGCTTATCTGGAACGATTTTAAATTGGTGTATTGTGGCTTACCTTTGTGCTCCGTATTTTGCACACATTTTAATAATGTTTTGCAAAGTTTTTGAAATATAGTGTTTTAAACCTTCGAAGTTCATAAAAAATGATATTGTTATGCCTGTATGCAGATGCAAGAGATTCAATACTTTAGGCCGCCATCTGCTGGTTTTACCGGAGGAGAAGGTTTATCAGAGAGTAAGACCTTATACAATATAATTGTTCTTAAAATTTGCAATTTCCTTTAAGGTCCTTTGCATTGGTCTTGGTGCATGGATCCCTATTCATCACAATGAGATCTTTCTATATGTTAGCCTAGGTGCTCTTTCTGTAAATAATATTGATTTTCTTTTGTTCTGGAGAGATGCTGGTTATCTCCGTTGCTTAATTGTTTACAACCATGAATAAATGCTGTAACATATAGGATATTCCTTGATAGAATTGAAATTCATGTTTTAACCCCTTCTGTTTCAATCCAAATTCTGAATTGCCTTAATATTTTTATTTTCTATCTGAAAATGCCTCTTATATACCTTCGCTAAATTATAGATCCAGAACCATACAGTGTTTATCTGAGTTGTGATTATAGAAATTACCCTTGAGGAGTGCTATCATATCCGCTTGGCTCCAATCTCAAGGGAGGCTACAACTGTCGTAAACTCTTTTGAGATTGGATGCCTTGACAAACCTTTCGTGTCTTGTGAACAAAGTGTTGAAGAATCTAGGGCAAATGTAGTTAATGTGATTCTTCTTAGCATGATAACTATTTGTGAGGTGTTCTTCCATTTTTCTTCTTATTCCAATCTTCACTGATTATTATTAGAGTGTGTCTTCATTAGTTCATCAAATAGCTACCAAAACAAAGAGACAAGAACACAAAATGTTGACATCCTGCCAGGGCCAAAACCTCTCCCTCTTGGAGAGGAAAACCCACATAAAATACTTCTTATAGAGATTCCAATTGATGAATACCAAGACTCTTGACAAAATTGACTCAAGATTACCTCCAAGATACTTATCACTATCTCCTGGACTGTTCGACCTTCAATCCACAGTCTATTGACTTTATGTCACTGTACTCCTTCAGTTTTCAGTCTCCTTATACCTTCGCTGTCTTGTCATAGTCTTTGGCTCCTCTTTCTCAGCTACTACAGTTCTTTGCTCAGGAATAAGTTACTTTAATCATGCCACTGTCTTGAGACAGTCCTTCATGTTCTTCACTATTCTGATGATGATAGGACAGGCTACCACCGAGAGGAGATATGTGTGTATACTGTCTTCCGAAAGCTATATCTAGACTTCACCAAGAGCTGTCACTGTGGATATATATATATATATATTTATATAGACGAGAGCTATATTAAACTTCACCTAGAGATGTCACTGTGTATTGCGTTACTTCTTCTTCGCTGACTGTTCTAAGATGATCCGAAGACTTCTACCTTTGTAATGCCACTTCATGCGTTATATATATGGGTCAGCGCCATACATTAGGCCAACATGTCAACCATAAGCTGGGCCGACATATCAAGGGGATCTTTTTCTTTATGAAGCCGACTTGCAGGGGATAGTGACACTTGTTTGGAGCGTAGACATTTTGACAAGATGACTTTGAGAATACTTATGTTAAGACACCAAATCGTAAAAACATCAAGAAAATGTCTTTGACCTATGGTAAACATATCTTGCTCATGAAACCCATGATGCAAGAAATAATAATTGTTTCTTTTCCTTACATAATATTTACAAGTCATAATGAAAATCGAACCTAGTTACATTTTCTTAAACACTCCCTCTTAACTAGGGAGGTATTCATAATGGTACTTGGTCATTCTCAATCTGAAGAATTTCTCATAAGAAGAATCGGATTACTAATTCCATCTGTATAGCATCATATCAATCAGCATTGTCATAGTGCAAGGCCTTGACTAACAGCTCCATCTCTCTACAAGACCATGAGCTACAATGTTGGCGAGACCAATGATTTATAGACACCTTCATCATTGTCTCTCAAGGTACATACCCACCTGGGTGTTCACTAAGTATGACCTTCTACGACTATTCTTATCTTGGGTTCCCAGCCCTCAAAGAATATCGGTCCTCTTGCCTACTCTTATCTTGGATGCCCTACACATCCTCATAGAGTATCAGATGCTAGATGATTTTACCCAATCCCCCCATTGTTTCTTCCTAAGTGAAGATAAGAATGTTGTGTCTATCATGTGTCTACATTCCATTCATGACCTTCATCTAGACTTACGGTTGTTAGTCCTGGTCTAGTGCATGACACATGAAATGAAAAACACAATTGTCACTCCTTTGTAATCAGGGGTGATCTAATTCAAACTCCCTCTTGATCAGGGACCTGTTAGAACTCCCTCTTAGCCAGGGACTCTTTTATACATCAGCAACTTCTTTTTTGTGGGTTCTTCAGCTGCTTGATCAACTTCTCTCCTTGATGTTATGAAATTTAATTGAGCTTCTTCCTTGTAGGGAAAAAACCATCAATCACTTTCCTTCTTATTCCATCATGTCATTCCTTTCTTCATGGAAAGTGGCCTTCTTGGCATACATCTGGAACTTTCTTCATATGGCTACTTCTTTTCTCTCTATGCTTCTTTCAGGAGTTTCCATCCATCGAATGAATGCTAGTTGTACTTGTACTTACAAGTCTTGTTCTAGTAACCCTACATGAACTCATCCAGATATTATTCAAGAAATCAAAACATCACATTAAATTAAATCACACCTTACAAGATGGCTCTTCATCATGACATCTTCTTGTAGGTATCAACATCTTGCACACATATTGACATATCTCCCAAAGATATCCATTGTAAGGTTCTTCATCTTTTTCAAACTTTCATCAGTCTTTATATCTTTCTGGGAGATTTCTTAGTCAAATCTTCTTGGTCTTTTGGATGTTGATTGCCTTCATCATGGTTACATATCTCACGATCTCTTCCTTCCTTGCACATTCCATTTCCCGAAGCTTCTAAGCAGAGTTTCTTAATCAACTACCTCATACTTCATATGAGGATATATTATGTTGATTTCATCTAGTGTGATTTATGCTTTCCTGCATTCTTTCAGAGGAGAATATCCTTTTTCTCTTAATCATGCTTCTCAAGATAGAAGTAATGATCCATTGTTGCCTGCAACCATATGACATGACATTATAATATTAAATACAAGCATACATACCTCATTTTACCTTTAGGTCGTCTAGGCTTCTTCCAACAGCTTCCTTGATTGAAGAGATCTTCAATCCCTTGATCTGCTTCATGTCATCACACCATTATCCCATGAATTCCATAAGTTGGAGTCCCTGAGGAAACACTTGCTTCCTCTCTAGATTAGTGAACCCTCCAATGAGGATTCCATCAAAGAACCTTGAGGATCTTGCATATCCTCATCTGGTAGATGTTTCTTGATGTATGATGATCCTTGTCTTAGATGACATCTTTCTTTCCTTTAATGTTCAATGAGATTCCCAAGAGCTATATCCTTCATGTTTGACTCCTATGGATTTTGTCCTTTTTGTCCTTCATGATTTCCACGGTGATGTCACGAGCTCTTGCTTCTAATGCTTTCATGATGCCATGATGCATCTTATTATCATTGTCATATCTTATAACACAAGATATAGGAGCTTATGATAGGATCCTTTTGTGAGGGATACTATCTTACTCACAGGAGAGATTTGATACTCCCTCTTTTTGATCCGGATTTAAACAGGAACGCAACAAATTTTAGAGACAACCATAAACACAGAGATGCAGCGGAAATAATACTTCATTTCATTAATGTAAAATACTGAAATATGCTTACAAACAGGAATGGAAATAAACCAGCTAGGGCTAGGGTAGCTTATCTCTGAGAAGATATGTGGCGGCTACATGCCACTGAATTGCCTTATAATGAGGCTCAAGGGCCTTTTTATTATTGAACAATAAGAGCAAACCCTAAACAACCAAAACCCTAACCCGAGGAGATGTAACACCAAGAGTTTATGGGCCCCGTGGGGTGAGTTGGACAGCCAACTTCTCGGGGTCGCGACTTGGTCATATTATCTCCGTTTGACGCGCATGATAACCCGTTGGAAAGATCTCTTCGAGAGCTACGACAGAAAAGACGATTTTAGACAGAAAATCGCTGGCAGTTCCAAAAAAATGTCGTTTAGGGCCTCAAAACGACTTCGGAAGTTTAGGACCCGAAAAATTGCTAAAAATAGTAAACTGTGCTACAATTAAGGAAATTGAAAAACTGAAAGAAGCAATGGTGGGGGTCCAAGTGGAATTGGCGGGTGGCCACCAATATGCACCTGGATCATTCCTCCCCCCTTAGGAAGCAATGGTTCCCATTGCGTTGAGTTCCTCCATGAGATGAGGGAACTTCTGCTGAACTTGGTCCCTGGTTAGCCACTTGTCCTGGTGAAGGAGTTGGCCTACTTTGACAACTCGATACAGTTGGATATTCTGCTGGCGAGTGTGCTTGATCTTTGTGTCCATGATCCGATCAGTTGCAGCTTGTTCCATGCAATTTGGATTTAACTCGTGGGTGTGAGCTGTTCTGCAATGTCAGATGTGTCTAGTAATGGTGGAAAGTATGGCCGAATGCGGTCCACATTGAACACTGGGTGCATGCCAAGGAATGGGGGAATGCTGAGCTCAAATGCATTGTCTCTCGCAACCTTGGTAATGGTGTAAGGTCCATATCGGAGTGGTCTGAGTTTCCGATAGGCTCCGGTAAGGCGTTCCTTTTGCAAATGCAACCAGACTTTGTCACCCACCTGAAACTTGTGTGGCACCCGATGTTGATCATGTCGTTGCTTGTACTTGGCATTAGATTTCTCCAGAATGTCATGGACCG